>JANAVB010044218.1:21371495-21453995 GCA_029216955.1 Iris pallida
CCCGCCGGAATCCAACTTTGGACATACGGTTGGGTTCATATCGGAAAACTGGACTGATTGACATGTAGTTTGACGATTTTAGAGACTACTGACTCTGGCATGCTTTTCAGTACAAAGTGGGTCCAACGGCGGACACCGTTTTGGTCCAAAATTACCGTTTTGCCCCTGTATTCAAAATTGGACTTAAGGATAGACAATCCTAGCTAATTTGACTATTCTGAGAATGTTGGCAATATTTGTTTCAGCATTCGGAGACATTTATGGAATTTGGACTTATTTGGCTTACCGGTTGACGGTTTATTGTTGGCTCTTCCTGCAACCTCCAGGCAAGTATACCTTGCCTCCCTCTACAGTTTATTTTCATGCTTATAGTACACCTGTTGTAGTATGTTATCTTTATTTACTTTAGTTGTTATAGATTTATATGATATACCGCGTTTACCAGTTTATTATCTTGCTTGTATATCAGTATTTCATGACTTTATAGTGTAGTTATACCAGGCTTGTTTACGTCATGGATCATGCTAGAGTTGTCCCTACCTGTGTCATGAACGAGTTATACCGTGTCTTCACCTATATCTTGACTGAGTCGTGTCTGCAAGTATGTGTGAGTGAACTGCTATTCCTTTGTCTTTTCCACAACCTGCGAATCCACACACGGGGCGAGGGTTGTCCTTTGCACCTGCGAGTCCACATACGGGACGAGGGTGACTTGTCTTAAAATTGACCTGCGAGTCCACATTTCGGGGCGAGGGTTGGTATTCCATTGATCTACCAGCAGTTCATTTATGCATACTTGATCCCGTATCCGTGTTTATAGTTACCTGTCAGTAGCCACTTGTCAGTCTCATGTCTAGATCCTGTTCATATCCAATTTATATTATTACATGATTAAACTGTTAGATAGGCATGTTTCATGTATCTTTCTAGTCCTCTGAGGACCTGATGATCTCTTCAGGTTTAGCGACTATATGGAGTTAGTTAGCAGAGCAGGATGGTAGAGGATTGCGATATATGATACAGATATTTGCTTGTGACATTTCTTTATTATCCTCTCGTGCTTTATATTCAGTACCATGAAATTTTCAGCTTATTTTATAGACTCATATCATTCTTAGAGTCTAATCGAACAATATGTTAATGGGCTGCAGACCATGACCCATAATTGTTCATTCTTGTTTTATATGATTTCTGTGGATTGAGATATAGGTTAGATTAGACGTGATACCCTATTCTGGACAGCTTATACGTATTCGAGTCAGGCTGGAGTCCGTTCGATACGTAGCTGGCTTGCTCACGAGCTCGCGTCCGAAAACCGGGTGCGGGTCGTAACAAGTTTTTGTGGTGGCCCATGCAGGTCAGAGCATATCGTATCGGTTATGTAACTATACTGATACGAGCCTACGCAACTGACTAAACTCTTAGAAATCTCAATCCACACTGCCTTGAAAATTCTTCTAGAAATTCTCTACGTCCTTGACACTACTAAAATAATCCAGATTAGCGACGTCAGGAGACGTCGCTAATTACGTCGCAGTACGTCGCTAACACTGATTTGCGACGTATTTAGCGACGAAAAACCTACATCGCTTATAGGCAAGTCACAGATGGTAATTTCGTCGCCGAACGTCGCTATTTGCGACGCGGCGTCCATTGTCGCTAGACGTCGCCAAATGAGCGACAGAGATCGACGTATAAGTACGTCGCCAATATTACGACGTAATGCGACCACTAGCGACGCTTCAAAAGTTTGTAAATGATGATGAGGCATGGCATCCACGTGGCCACGTGGGCATCGTAGCGACGTATATTAGCGACGTCGAGCGACGTCACGTCGATAGTTAGCGACGTATAGCGACGTCTGTCTGACGTCGCAGTACGTCGCAGAACATCGCTATACGTCGCTGATATAAATAAAGATTTAAAAAAATATAATTGATATTTTTGTTATGCTGTGTGTCTGTGTTTACAGTGTGTGTGAAGTGCAGTGTTCGAACCATCGACAGTTTCACTTACTGTTGTATGTTTTATCTTGGATAGAAAGAGCAACAGTTCAGGGTGCACTTCTCAGAGCTTCCTCTTCACGTCCTTCACCTTCTCGGGAACCTTTACGACGTCCGTGAAAGTGAAGGACGTGAAAATGAAGCTCTCAGAAGTGCACCCTGAACTGTTGCTATTTCTATCCAAGATAAAACATACAACAGTAATCGAAACTGTCGATGGTTCCGAACACTGTATTTCACATTCACTGTAAACACAGACACACATCATAACAAAAATACACAATATATTTTTTTAAAATTTCGGCAGCATCTCCTTTGTATATCAGATCATCGCTTATAACCCAGCGTAGGTATATTTGTCATCCCATCGCAGATATCACAGTAAATATCACAATAAAAATAGGAGGCAGTGCAAAGTAAATATCAAAGACACACATCCTCACAAACATCCAATAGAGTCAAATAAAAATGGAAGATGATAAAAAGACTCCCACCAAGTGTATAAACAACAGTGTATGAATAAACAATTTGCCCATAGGGCCAATACATACAAGTCATAAAAAAACCAATAAAATCACTGCGGACCCCTGCCGCGCAACTGGGATAGAATGTAGTCATACTGCTCGTGGGTGAGCTGTACCGTAGGGGCAGTAGGAGGCAGTACAATGTCTGGAGTCAGCGCCGGAGGCAGTGCAGTATCTGGAGTCGGCGCCGTCGATGGACCCGGAGGACGTACCTGCTCCAGCTCTCGCAGTCGCTCACCATGCGCAGCAAGGGCACTCACCACCCTCAGTATACTGAGCGACTGAGAGAGAAAGGCTCCTCTGCGATCCGTCCAGCTCGAGCTGTCTACGCTCCGTGCGCTGCGTAGACTCGGTGAGCGTCTGCAAGTTGGCAGCTGCAGCCTGATGCAGACTCATCAGCTCCTGTATACTGCGCTCGACCGCATCAAATCGTCCGGTGACGATCGGAGGGTCGGATCGTCGCTCGACCGCATCAAAAATCTGCTGCTGCAACTCGCGATGCAGCTCCTCGATCTGACGACGAACATCCTCAGCTCGTGACGACGCCTGCGTAGCCAGAGACTGCGTACTGACAGAGGGGGCCCGGGATGACTCCGAAGCCAAATACACGCCGTAGGATCCCGTACCGTAGTACGTACCCTTCTGAAGACCGCCAACGACGGTCATCCAGAGCTCGTCCAGCGATGGCTCTGCAGGCGGCTGGGAGGAAGTACCAGCCCCTCCCTCTGCTTGCGCACTAGCAGCAGCAGCAGCATCAGCCGCCTCCTTCTGTAGCCGAACAAACTCGACCTAGAACATGTTTGCTAACGTGTAAGTGTTTACTAAAGTCTATATTGATATCTATTTTCCTGTTTTCTAAATTATAGTCAGTTAATATTAGTTGAATAGAACTTACATATGCCTGCGTCGCCCTCTCGTCAATGAAGTCCCCAGCCCTCCGATGGGTGACCAGGAAGACGGTCACCCTGTTCGGGTCCTCACCCTTCTTTACCTGTGAAAATATATTATCTATTATTAGTATTAAACATTATATCGAACTATATATAAATTAATGTCCGTCATAGAAAACGTACCAGACGACAAAAATGCTCCATCATCGGAATGGAGCCGCCACACCACTTACCGACGCTCGACCGTGCCACCTTGGCCTTCTCAGACCGCTCCTGGTAATGGCGCTCGCTGAATCTAGCCTTCATCGCAGTCCACTGCTCTGGCGTAATCCAACCTTGGATCGGACATCCGGCGCGATCACGACGCTTCTGGTCGTCGATCGCATCACGGATGAGCTTGGCTATGACGGCAGGAAATTGGCCCTCGATCCTCGCCGCCCGGTGTGGTGGATAGAAATAGGTCCTCTACAAGAAGTAAAATACAAAAGTTGTATAATATACACAAATGATTATTAAAATTTAAAAATAAACAAATTTTTTACCTTGAAGTGGGCGAACCAAAAGGCCTTCCTATCTGCGGGAGCATCTGAGTAGTTGAGCCAAGGCCCACCATAGTTCTGCCTCACAAATGTCCCCAGCTGTCTCTGTACTACAGAAGGCCGATATCTATACAATAATAATTTTTCATGAATATATATGTACATATAATCATTTGAGAAATATATAATAATTAATTAACTTACTTCATAGGCCCGTCCGTCCAAATCTCCATACGCGTCTCGCCCGGGGGAGCGCATGGAGGGTCGCTCTCACCTCCTGCCTGGGCAGGATCAGTCTGATCGCCGTCCTCCATATGATCGGCGTGGGCTCCCTCCATAGAGCCGTCGACAGTAGGAATGCTGGACGGGGGATCAGGGATGCTGGACGCGGGATCAGGAAGGCTGGACGACGAGGGAGGAGTTGCCAACCTGCTAGAACTGCCTTGTCCCGGTAATAGACCGGGAACAGGAAGGCTGGACGACGAGAAAGGAGTCGCCAACCTGCTAGAACTAGCCTGTCCCGGTAATGGACCGGGAACAGAATGGTACACTGGCGTACTCGGAGATGAGGATGAGGGTACGAAACTTCCCTCTCCATCCCCAGCCCGAGGCTGACGGGACTGCCTAATATATAATCCTCCGCGTCGTCCGAATGGTCTAGTCATACCTGACAATAAAACATATGACAATAAAACAAAAAAACATATTTATATGATAGACATCACAGATTTTTGAAAAATATCATAGTCAAAAAGTGTCACTGAAGTGTCAATAAAAGTGTCAATAGAGTGTCACTGAAGTGTCACAGATTTATATGATAGAAGTGTCACTAAAGTGTCAAATATGATGATAAAACAAACGTACAGATTTAATCCTCTTCTGAAAATTCATCTAGTTCGTTTAGCTCATCTACTTCTTCTTCTTCTTCTTCTTCTTCTTCTTCTTCTTCTTCTTCTTCTTCTTCTTCTTCTTCTTCTTCTTCTTCTTCTACATCTTCACTTTCATCTGCATCTTCCTCTTCAGATAATTCTACTTCTTCTACACAATTAGATGTGTAATAGGAAACTTCCGTCGTGTCCACTTCTATAATATTTGTTACAAGAGGTAGTTCATCCCGTTGATAAGCTATATCGTCAACCTCAAAGGTATTTCTAGCTTTGGTCTTGCATACTGTCCACCAGTCCGACCTTGTTGTTCCCCGTTTAGGATAACTTGTGAAGTACACGAGCTGATCTTCAATCGGATCGAACCAATCACACCTGAATAACACAATCTTAGCAGGCTCTATTCCATAACTATATGTCAGCTCCACAACTCCCGTAACACGCCATAGAAATCGTTGCCCGCATCAACATCTTTGTAGTTCGAAGATCTGATACACAAACAGCTGTTTTTGGTGGAATCGAGATCCACAAAGTTGTCTCTGATCGGGCAAGTTGTTGACTTGAACCTAAACCCATTAACACAGTAGATTGGCCATATTTTTGCAGCATAAATTGGTCCCTTGGCTAGCGATCTAATAGACTCATTCTCAAGTCTTGCGTATGGACGATCGACCTAAATACCACGAAAGAAGCAATTAAGCTCATTCTCAATCAAATGCATATACAAAAAGGTAATTACAGAGTTCTTAAGTCTTACATATGCACTCAACCATGATGGAAAATAACGCATCATTTCTTGTTCTAGTTCTTCTTCTGTTATGTGTGGCCTACCCGACCTCACATCATCATTAAATATGCTGAAAACAACATCGTTCAATTAATGTAATAGTATAATAATTAACACTATTAAAATAATATAGACGTATTAATTACTTACCCCTCCAGTTTCTCTACTTCCTCCTCGTCGCAGTTGAGTAATACATACACCTGAGCAACCCTTAGCTCATCATCGTTCAGATATCTCTTTTTTATCTTACCCGATGGCTTTCCTGGAGCATTGAATACCTTCAGTATTGTATCATTACTTTCATGATCTCCCTTGTCGTTTCTGGAAGCTCTCGTTCTATTAGTTACAACATGAGGCTTGAAATACATCGAACAAAAGTTTGTAATCTCCTCGAGAACATAGGCTTCACAAATAGAACCCTCGACCCATGCCTTATTTTTCACCTTTCTTTTTAGGTGATTCAAATGTCGCTCGAACGGGCACATCCATCGATATTCGACGGGTCCACCAACACGTGCCTCATAGGATAGATGAATCGGCAAATGCTCCATAGAGTCGAAGAATCCAGGAGGAAACACCCTCTCTAGCTTGTATAGCGTTACCGCAATGTCCTTCTCTTGCTTTTCTAGACGATCAACGAGCAATTTCTTAGAACAAAGATCCCTGAAGAATATGCTAAGCTCCGTCAATGGATCCCAAACTGCCTGCGGTAAGAATTCCCGAAATGCAATCGGAATTAACCTCTCCATGAATACGTGACAATCGTGGCTCTTCATACCCGTCAATTTGTTTTCCTTCGGATCGACACATCTTTTCAGATTTGACACATATCCGTCTGGAAATTTTAGGCCCTGGATCCACCGACAAAGTCTTACTTTATCCTCCTTGTCCAGCGAAAAAATTGACTTCGGAAGGAACTATTTTCCATTCTGCTGTATCAAATGCAACGCAGGACGTTTGCATATTTCTTTTAAGTCCAACCTGACCTTGGGATTGTCTTTCATTTTTCCCTTTATGTCCATCACAGTATTAATTATGTTATCAAACACATTCTTCTCAATATGCATGACATCAAGATTATGTCTGATCAGATTGGTACTCCAGTATGGCAGATCCCAGAATATGCTCCTCTTTGTCCAGTTATGAACTCTACCAAATCCATCGCACTCGTACCCAGTTGTAGGATCTTTGATAGCACTTGGAAAATCTTTAACCTCCTCCCATATCGTGTCTCCGTACCACCTTGGCGGTGGATCACCCTTCTCTACAACGTCGGAACGGAAAGCATTCCTGTTCCTTCTGAACGGATGATCTTTTGGCAGAAATTGCCGATGACAATCAAAGAAGCATGGCTTTCCGCCGTGTTTCAAGCGGAAAGCCTTACTACGGTCTATGCAATACGGACATGAGAGACGGCCATGAGTGCTCCATCCCGATAATATTCCATAGGCCGAAAAGTCGTTGATGGTCCACATAAGGGTTGCCTTCATCTGAAAATTCTGCTTCCTGGAAACATCGTACGTGTTAGCGCCTACTTTCCATAACTGATTCAACTCATCTATCAAAGTCTGTAAGTACACGTCAATGTTCCTCTTGGGATTGTTCGGACCAGGAATTATAACGGTTAGAAACATGTACTGAGTCTTCATGCACATCCAAGGCGGTAGGTTATACGGAGTAACAATCACAGGCCAGCACGAATACTGGGATCCCAAAAGACCAAAAGGAGTAAAACCGTCAGAAGATAGTCCCAACCTGACATTTCGCGGATCTGAAGCAAAATCTGGATACACTCGATCAAAGTGCTTCCACGCTTCTCCATCGGATGGGTGATCCAACACTCCTTCAATCTGTTCTCGCATGTGCCAACTCATATTTTTGGCCGTCTCTTTCACCATAAATAATCTTTGCAACCGCGGCGTTAAAGGCAAGTAGTGCATTGAATCGGTCGGTCTTCTTGCACCGGTAGACCTTCCTGTACTAGTTGCCTTATAGCGATCAGCACCACAAAATCTGCACACATCTGCGTCCTTGTCGTCTTTGTAGTACAGCATGCACCCATTGCGACAGGAATCGATTTTCTCGTATCCCATCCAGAGCGATCTCACCATCCTCTTAGACCGGTAGAAGTCTTTAGGCAACTTAGCACCCGCCGGCAAGATCTCTATAATCAACTCCAACACTCGGTTGTAGCATTCTTGCGACATGTTAAAATCTGACTTAATGCTCAACAGTCTTGTAACCACCTCCAACGGTGAATGATCCTCACAACCAGGATACAATGGAGTCCTTGCATTCTCCAGCAACTCCATGAACTGTGCAGCATCGGCGTTCGGTGCCTCCTCAGGTGCATCATGAACGAAACTAGGCCCCGCAGCGTCGAAAACCATGTTCACGCACCCGTCGTCGTATGCATGATTATCTGAAGCAAAATTAGGTCCCGCATGCATATACGGCTCAATGTAAGGCTCCGGCTCTGATGCTAAAGACACAAGTTCTCCGTGTGCGGTCCACTGATAGTAATTAGGCGTGAAACCCCTCGAGTACAAATGATATGTCACTTCCACTTCTGGATAATATTTCACGTTATGACATTTCACACACGGACACTTAATTTTGGTGCCGTCCATGTACTGAGGGAACGCCTTAGCAAACTGCAGGAACTGCTCTACTCCCGCTATATATTCATCCCGCACACCACATATATCATCAGGACGACGATTGTACATCCATGAACGATTCCGCAAGTAGTAATTCATATCCATTTGAAAATAATTCTGCAAAGATGGACACACATTATCCAACAGGCACAAATTCGTATATTATGTCTTATTATGGGACACACATTAGTAGCGAACAGTTACTAATAACAATGATATGCAATCTAGGTCAAACTAGGTTATACTAAGTCAAACAAGGTCAAGCTAAGTCAAACAAAGTCAAACAAAGTCAAACAAGGTCAAACTAGGTCAAACTAGGTCAAACTAAGTCAAACAAGGTCAAGCTAAGTCAAACAAAGTCAAACAAGGTCAAACTAGGTCAAATAGTCAACCTTGGTCAAACAAGGTCAAATCTAAGTCAAATATCCTATTTCTAGTCATGACCTACCAAGGTACCCTTTACCTTATCGCTATTGGTATCCCAATACTAGCTAGCACACACCATTCAAGGCTATACAAGCCTAACCTATAATTCAAGTACCAATAATGACCAGAGTCAACTCAAGCTATCTCATACACACAAGTAATATCTGGGTGTCATTTGTTTAGACTTAAAAAAACACAATCAACTAAAACTAGTACCAAGTAATGAGCAATAGTGAGTTACCAAAGCAAACTGAAACTAAAACTAGTATCTGGGTGTCATTTAACAACTAAAACTAGTATCTGGATGTCATTTAACAAACATGAAGACAACAAAGTCAAACAAGGTCAAGCTAAGTCAAACAAAGTCAAACAAGGTCAAACTAGGTCAAGGGTTGACCTATAGTTGACTTTGTCAACTCTTAGTC
Source organism: Iris pallida (assembly GCA_029216955.1). NCBI lineage: Eukaryota > Viridiplantae > Streptophyta > Magnoliopsida > Asparagales > Iridaceae > Iris > Iris pallida. Next base: position 21,380,634 of record JANAVB010044218.1, read on the forward strand.
CAATCTAGGTCAGATGTTTACTCTACTTTGACTTTCAGTAAAAATAGTCAACCTTGGGGGTGACTACTATTTCATATAATTTTAAAGTATCGGCCGACATATTGTATATTGAAATGTTGACTCCTTGAAACTATATTGAGAGTTCAAGAGGAAAAAAGAACCCATTGAGCATCAAAACTAAAACAGGTCTAGAGCTGAAGATAGCAATTTTAGGAAAACATACAAAGTAGTAAACGTATATCACATTACGGTATATTATATATCATATTATGATCTAGAATATTACGCCACCATATTGAGGGTCCAACATGCCCAGATTTCAGTCCAGAATTAACTCAAATATCAACATGCCCATATTTTAGTCCATGTGTAGAATTAATAATTCAAAACCAACACAATAAACAAAGCACAAAAATGCATAATGTTTGTCATCACAAGAAGAGAGAGTGCTACTAAAGATGTTACATAAGCAGTAAATATCCTTGGCTGTAAGAATTGAGGCAGTTCTTTATTCCATATAAATCAATAAGAGGATATAAGAGCAAAAATGTCCCTCACTTGTCTTTCAAACAAGTCAAGTAGCATTGATGAAGAAAGCTAATAACAGGTGGAGTTTCAACCAGAATTGAAGTACCAAAGCTTATTACATCAATACAATATACACAGTAGCTTCGCCTTGTGCAAAATTCACATGTGAGTACACCTAATTAAACATGTTAAAATGGAAAATAAATGGTTGGTAAAGGATCTAGGCTATGTGTACGTGTCCAACATAGTGTCTCGTGTCCACCACAACATGACACAGTGTGTCCAGTGTGTGTGTGTGTGTGTCCATCTGTGTGTGTGTCCGTGTGTCCGTGTGTGTGTGTGTGTGTCTGTGTGTGTGCGTGTGTGTCCGTGTGTGTGTGTGTGTGTATGTGTGTCTCTGTGTGTGTGTGCGTGTGTGTCCGTGTGTGTGTGTGTGTCCGTGGGAGAGGAGGAGGAGGAGGAGGAGGAGGAGGAGTAGGAGGAGGAGGTTAGGGTTTACCTGAGCTCGAGGAGGAGGAGGTCGACGGGGGGGTATGGGTCGCCGGAGAGGGAGGGAGTCGCCGGGGGAGGAGGGAGTCGCCGGGGGGGGGGAAGCGGTCGCCGAAGGAATCGCCGGAGGGGGGGAAGGAAAAATTGGAAATTTCGAGTGAGTGGGAAAAACGAAACGCTGTGCCCGAAGTAAAAATATTAGCGACGTCACATGAGGACGTCGCTAAACGTCGTAAACTGGCGACATATTTTAATAATCCAGCGACGTAACGTCGCTCTTCAGCGACGTAATTTTATATCTGTCGCTGAACGTCGCTGAATAGCGACGTTTTGCGATGTTTATATAAAGGAGTCGCTGAATTCTATATATAGCGACGTAATTTAATGCCGTCGCTAACTTACGTCGCTAATAGATCATATTTTAGTAGTGTGAAAACTCTATATTTGCTCTCAATTATACTTCCTTGCTTCCTGTGCCATTGATTCTCGTCCCTTTTATTTCGGGGTGACGAATGATCGTGCTATCTAGGATTTATTAGAAATTCTTAATTTATAGTATAATATTGCTTGACTATTGAATAATTGGTTGTCTGATAGATATGTGGGAATTGTAGATGCCATATGTCTTAGATATCTAAGGATAATGACTCTAGCGACTTGATGGAAGGTTATAAGTTTTAGTGACATACCTTTGAGGGAGTAGTATGACCAAAGGTGGGTGGAAGTCCTCAAGTATTCGAGGTTATAAAATATTTTTGAGAAATTAAATTTGAGGAGATTAAGGTGATAGTAGACTTTGAATTTTAAGGAATAGTCATGAATTGGAATTTCAAGGACGAAATTATTTTTAAGGTGGGTAGATTTGTAGCTCCCCTTCCCGAAAAATTTTAAAATATTTTTTTATTTATTTTAAATGGTGATTTTTAGATTTTTATAAATAATTATTTAGTTAATTATTACGGTAGATGATTTTAGTCAAGGTTAGGAATTGGAGTTTTGAAGTACAAGACGACTAGGAATCATGGCACGGATAGTGCAGTAGCGTGCTTTGACTAGTGTTTAGCTATGGTAGGGTAAAGTCAAGCCATCGGTGTATCCTAACTAGGAAAACCATGCCAAGTTATAGCATGACCATTTTTAATAGTTTAATTATTTATTATTAGATTTATTGACTATGCAGAACCCGGCTGAACCAAGTTAGTTCGAACTGGGCCGAACCAAAACCCAAATCCATGTAGGCGCGCAGTGAGACCAAAGGCGTCCATGTAGACCACTATTCTGAGTTGGTGACCCAATGGCCGATTTCACAAAAGGTGGTTGTATTTATATATTATAAGTTCTTAATATTAAATAATGTTTTATTGATGATATAGTAAATAATTTTTCTTAACAAGTATGTTGGACTTTTTGGGAATTATCTAGGTTATATATATATATATATATATATATATATATATATATATATATATATATATATATATATATATATATATATATACTTGTATATATATATATATAGAAGCGTATTTATGGTATATGGCAAATTAGGCTTTTATATATATATGTATAAAATATCATCGTGTTTTATTTATGTGAGTTTTTATTATATATATAGATTTAAGTATATTGTATTTCTATTATGGATTATATTTAGGATATATTACTCCTTATATTTGAATGTATGGTGTACATGTATATTATTATTATATATATATATATATATATATATATATATATATATATGAATATACCTAGGTGTATATATATGATATACATAGGTGTATTTATTAAATAGAAATAGAAAAAGAAAAGAAAAAGAAGAAGGAAATAAAAACCAAAACATGGAAACAGTAGCAGCCCGGGCTCAACCGAGCCCGACCAGCCCCACAGAGCCGGGCCCAGGCCCATCCCAAGTAAATCCCAGCTACCCAACCAAGCCGAGCTCCCCAGGAGCTCGGGCCCGACCCCAGCATTCACACACAGAACGTATATATAGAAGAGGTCGAGAGAGAGTTTCTCTCGTAAACCCTAAACCTAAACACTCGCCACCCTAACCGACCTCACCCCTAGCCCTGGCACGCCGCCCGACGGCCCTGCACCGCCGCCAAGTCGCCGGAGCCGGCCAAACCGAGCACCTGAACGCGCACACACCGGGTCGAGCAGCAGCAGTTGCACCGTGAGGACGACTTCGCAGGTATCTTACTGCCTCATCTCATTATCGTTTCTCGAACCAATTAGTTCGATAGGAAGACAACCTATACGGATCTCCATCCCTTCAAATGGTTTGAATTTAGGTACCCTATGTTGCTCGATAAATCGACGCGAACATTGACAAAAAACTGATCCAAAGCAGAACAGTTTTCTAGTTGAAGCCCGAAATTGGAAGGCAATTCCTGATCAATCTATTATGAATTTTAGAAATCTATTTGAAGAGTATTATTGACTACATATAGGGCTAAAAAAACTTTTTTATAAAAATCAATTTTGATAATTGTGCGCCAAGAAATCGGCTTTCCAATATTGAGAAAAACCCATTTTTGAAACCCTGAAAAACTCCGATACGAAGTGCGTCCCGCCAATCTGGGCGACTTAGTCGCAAACCGAAAGCATCGAAAGGTGCTTATCGGCTTCGTGGTCGTGTGGGCTTCGACGGAATTCAAATTTGTCGCGGGTGCGCGACGAATTTGATACGTATCCGTCGAAATTCACCGTATCGGCCTCTGTGCAAGTTTCTCAATTACTTTGTGTATGTTCGTCAGATCGAGACAAAACTTGTGCCAGTAGGACCGTATTATTTTTTTGGTCCTGTATGCCAAGTTTGGTCCGATTCTGAGACAGTTGACAAAATCACCGTTATGCGGGCCCCACGGTCCGACTCAACGGGTGATTTTGTGCACGGCCCGCCAAAATCCAACTTTGGACATACGGTTGGGTTCGTATCAAAAACTGAACCTGTTGACATGTAGTTTGATAACTTTAGAGACTACTGACTCTGGCACACTTTTCGGTGCAAAGCGGGTCCAACGGCGGACACCGTTTTGGTCCAAAATTATCGTTTTACCCCTGTGTCTAGAATTGGACTTAAGGACAGGCAAACCAAGCTAATTTGACTATTCTGAGAATGTTGGCATTGTCTGTTTCTGCTTTCGGAGACATTTGTGGAATTTGGACTTATTTGGCTTACCGGTTGACGGTTTATTGTTGGCTCTTCGTGCAACCTCCAAGCAAGTATACCTTGCCTCCCTCTACAGTTTATTTTTATGCTTATAGTACACCTGTTGTAGTATGTTATTTTTAGTTACTTTAGTTGTTATAGATTTATATGATATACCGCGTTTACCAGTTTATTGTCTTGCTTGTATATCAGTATTTCATGACTTGATAGCGTAGTTATACCAGGCTTGTTTACGTCATGGATCATGCTAGAGTTGTCCCTACCTATGTCATGACCGAGTTGTACCGTGTCTTCACCTGTATCTTGACTGAGTCACGTCTGCAAGTATGTGTGAGTGAACTACTATTCCTTTGTCTTTCCCACAACCTGCGAGTCCACATACGGGGTGAGGGTTGTCCTTTGCCCCTGCGAGTCCAGTCTTGAAACTGACCTGCGAGTCCATATTTCAGGGCGAGGGTTGGTATTTCATTGATCTACCAGCAGTTCATTTATGCATACTTGATCCCGTATCCGTGTTCATAGTTACCTGTCAGTAGCCACTTGTCAGTCTCATGTCTAGATCATGTTCATACCCTGTTTATATTATTACATAATTAAACTGTTAGATAGGCATGTTTTATGTATCTTACTAGTCCTCTGAGGACCTGATGATCTCTTCAGGTTTAGAGACTACATGGAGTTAGTTAGCAGAGCAGGATGGTAGAGGATTACGATGTATGATACATGTATTTGCTTGTGACATTTCTTTATTATCATCTCGTACTTTATATTCAGTACCATGATATTTTCTGCTTATTTTATAGACTCATATCATTCTTAGAGTCTAATCGGACAATATATTAATGAGCTGCAGAACATGACCCATAATTGTTCATTCTTGTTTTATATGATTCCTGTGGATTGAGATATAGGTTAGATTAGACGTGATACCCTGTTCTAGACAGCTTATACGTATTCGAGTCGGGCTGGAGTCCGTTCGATACGTAGCTGGCTTGCTCACGAGCTCGCGTCCGAAAACCGGGTGCGGGTCGTAACATGCTGGGTCTGAAGTGAAGGACCTCTCTGCTGAACTGCTGGTCCTCTAGCCTGCTGTACCCTGTCCTGGCCTCCTCGGACTCCACGAAAGCGACAATCCTTCAGCTGGTGATCGGGCGCCCCACAATATAAACAGATGCCCAACCTCTTCCTACAAGCCTCTCTAGTGTGCCCCGACTTTTCGCAGAAGCCGCACGGAGTAGCCGGTCTCTGGCCCTGTCCCTAGTGCTGCTGGGCATGTGCTGGTGCCTGCTGAATCTGTAACAGAGGCTCCTGCTGCTGAAATAGCCTCTACTGATGCTGAAAGTGGGGGCGCTTGGCCGGTCCCGTACTGGAACTCGTCCCCATGGTATCACCGCTTCTTTTCGGCTTGAGGCCAAAGTCCTCCTCTGCAATCTGTGCGTCCATCAATATCTAATCAAATGTCGCGTTACGGCTACCCGAGGTGTGGGTACGCACTACATGAATAAGTCCCCTACGGAACTTACGAGCCTTCTGTCCCTCATTCTGGATCAGATCGGGAACGAACCTGCTAAGGCAGAAGAACTCTGCTGCATACTCGTCCACCGACGAGTTCTCCTGCACTAGACCCACAAACTGGCCCTCCAATGCTGTAAGAGCCACATCCGGAAAGAACTTCTCCTTGAAGAGCCTCCGGAAGTTCTCCCATGTCAGCCCTCTCACCGACGCACGAGGATCCGTACGGTACCATGTCAGCACGATGTCGAAGAATCGGCTGGCTACTCTGCTAGCTCCATACTCCGCTGCACGTCCTCTAGTCAATCGTCTGCATAAAGGATGCCCTTTGTGCCCATGAAGTCCCTGGAGCTCATCTTCCTAAAGTCTAATACTGTCCCTGTCCTAGACTGCTGCTGGTACGGCTGTTGGCCAGTAGGGCCCTGCATCGTACCCGGTGTTACTCTCTCCACAGCTGCCAGTGCAAGCTGATGCGAGTTCTCCATGCTCTGTCTCAGCATCTCAATCTGGCGGTGTGTCGCCTCTGTCTGGCGCTGCGACGCCTCTGCCTGGGCTCACTGTGTCTCCATCATCTACTGAAGGAGAAGGAACATATGGTGTGTATCCGTCGATATCGGAGGTGGTGGCGGTAGCATCTCTGGAATGACGATCGAAACCCTCTGAGAGGGAGGTGGTAGACCTCCCTACACAACTGCCACGGCCTCCGGAATAGTAGAAACACTGGGGGAAGTCTCCTGAACCTCCTCCTCAGCCTGGTTAGATCTCTCGTACAAGCTACTCGATCCAGTGGCCTGCGGGTGCGTCTTCGTCATCCTGGAGACGAATTGAAACAAAGAGATCAATATGGCACATGAGAAGATATTATCAAAGAATGACAGTTAATTTAATACAAGGAGAGTAATCATGATAATAAAAACATCGAAAAATTTTCTCGACGTGATTGAGAACACCTATCATATCCTAGGTCCTACGTCCTAATTGCAGGCTCGTAATTAGTACTCTAAGTCGAGCACCATTATGAGATCGCACTAATTACGACACAGACCTGCATGGGCCACCACAAAAACGTGTCACGACCCGCACCCTTATCAGGGGTACGAGCATGTGGGTACGTCCAGCCTACGCCGCAGTATCGACGGTAGAACGTTGTATATAACGTCTGTAAATACTACGACTAACAATATAAAGGTACTTGTACAGTATATACACTCCGAATGGAGGTGACATAGCAATACAGTCTCAATCATAAGATAAAACTAAGGTACATAGCACAGAAGGAAAATATATGATAGATGAAAAGGAAATAAGTCCAAGATCCAACACAAGCCCAGATATATATAACATCACAGGGCACAAAATATAATATAGAAAGCTACAGTCTGATAATGATAGCTGGATCGCAGTCCAGGCAAACCCAACTAAGCTACACTACTCTGGGAGAACAAAGTCTAGTGGCTCTACTATCAGGCCACGGTCCTGGACTACTCCATCTAACCCGAGCCCATAATAGGTCGAGCAGTTCGTCTCTGTCACGACCCGCACCCAGTGCAAGGGCACGAGAAGTGACGAACGTCCAGCCTACGCTACAGTATCGACGGTAGAACGCTGTCCTGAGTCATAATATCTAACATAGTCTAAAATAAGCTCCGAATGGAGAGTAAATAATAAGAAACTCAATCATAATACTAAGATGGAATAGAAGAATGAATCTTAAGAGAGTCACAGATAAAAAGTCTAGGTGCAAACCACCAGAATAAATCTCAAGTACAACTCATAAAGTCTCAAATAGATAAACATTAAAAATACTAAAGTCTCAGCTAGACTATGGGCAAGTCCTCAGCGACTGTAGGATCCTCCTGAGGGTCCATGTTGCCAGTGTCATCTAAGCCAATGCCATAATAAGTAGGGCAGTACTCCTCATCAATACCTGTAAAATTTTTAACATGCCCAGTCAGGATGGAACGAGCACATATCTCTCACAACAGTTCATAGCAGGAATGGACATATAAAGCAAGCTATAGAAAACTATACATGAATCGCTGTAAAGAAAGTCAACAAGAGAGAGAGACTATAAAATGAGATATAATATGATAAATAGAGAAATGTAACCTTCTACGTGATTTAGAGCATGAATTGGTTATGTAAACGGTTTGGGTTACACATGGATACAGCTATGGAGTGCACATGGATACCTACCGGGGATAATGATCACATAACTAACTATACTCTCCCTGCCCCCAATCAATACACAAGGATTAATGCATGTTATGTTATTGCACATGGATAACAACTACTGTATACATGGAGCTCATATGGTTATGAGTGTACATGAATAACATATGAGTGCACATGGATAAATATGAATATATGGAGTACATAATGGCCATGATAAAGTACATGAACATGATATACTCAATGTATCCGAGGGGATAACATCGCATGAAAAGATCCATATGGTACTAATCCGTGTGAACATCGTGTCAGCATCAAGTATACTAGTCTATAACAAGAGAACATATCCAAAGAAGTATGTCACTCCCCAATCCTGGAATACGTATTTTAATACGTAAACCGATAAATTGTTTTTACCTTGTATTTATACGATATTTATTATGCAGTATTTCTTCATACATTTCCCAAAAATATTCGACAAAATATTATTTCCTAATTTATTTTCTGTATTTGGGCCTACAGTTTTGGCTCATTTGGGTAACCTATTCTTGGTTCACCAATGGTTTATCTTGAACCCTTTGGTTCATCATGAACCCATGGGTCCAAGATCTTTATATATAATAACTCATCTCCTTCTCTCTCCTCTCATTTACTTCTTCTCATTTACTTCCTCCACCAACCAAGGCAAGTACCAACTTGCTCAAGAGAGGGATCAATAATTTTGTTAATGATTTCTTACAAAACTATTTGCCAAAACATGTTATTCTCCTCAATCTATACTAGTTTAGAACTTGAAAATTTTCATTTTGAAGCTTTGATTTTTGTAGATCTAAGTTTTAATTATTTTCGGATTTCCTTAGTCTTGATCTATTTTCGTTGAAGTTTTATGGGTTTTGATGCTTCCATGTGGAAGAGAATTCTATTTCACCCAAGATGGAACCTTAGAAATCCGGATTTGGAGTTCGGATGGCCAAGTTGTGATGTTTTGAAGTTTTGGGTTCTGCCATGGTGTTCTTGCTGTTTGGAGAAGACAGTGAGCAGTGTGCAGAGCTTCTTAGCTCATGCACACTGAGCTACGTGCGCTCTTTAGCGTTGCGTACGCAGACTTAGGTACACTTCCTGTTGGAAGCGTGTCTCCCGTAGCGTGCGTGACTTTTCACCTACGCTGTCTCCTTGAGCGTGCGTGACTTTTCACCTACGCTGCTCCCTGTAGCGTGCGTGACTTTTCACCTACGCTGTCTCCTTGTGCGTGCGTGACTTTTTACCTACGCTGCTCCCTGTAGCGTGCGTGACTTTTCACCTACGCTGTCTCCTTGAGCGTGCGTGACTTTTCACCTACGCTGCTCCCTGTAGCGTGCGTGACTTTTCACGCTGCTCTTTCCCTTGAGCCTGCGTGACTTTTCACACAGCTCTTTCCTTGAGTCTGCGTGACTTTTCACGCAGCACTCTCCCTGTAGCGTGCGTGACTTTTCACGCTGCTCTTTCCCCTTGAGCCTGCGTGACTTTTCACGCATGCTGCCTTGTGTAAGCTTGCGTGACTTTTCACCCACGCTGCCTTGTTGTGCGTATGCTTTTGATATTTTATTAGATATTATATGCCCATTTTATATCCTTACGCCTTTTGTCCCGAGCATGATATGAGCACTGATGTGACCCCAGTGAACAAAGTGTTCCTACCTGATACATGTACCTGAATGTCCCAGTTCTTGTTTATGCTCGACAAATGACTCGTAACTCCACGTGGCGTATTTGCAATGATGCATTACACTGAGGAGGGTAGCACATGTTGACATACTGATTGACATGGATCCTCTTTGGGGTACTCGTACTAAAGTACGACTTTAGGAGGATAATCATGCAGGCCACAGTATGAGAGTCCAAGATTTCACCTAGGGTTAAACTAGGCAACTGAATATACTAGATGCATGGGGAGGGCAGAGTCCCGAGATCGTGTTACACCAGCCGCCCGGAGATATTGTCTTGGCGCGCCGGCTGGTCTCCACGGATACTATGCCGTCCGCAACGAGTGGATGACTGTATCCGATTAATTCCTGCTATATATTACATGTCTTGGCAAGGTGGCCTCACGAGGGACCTGTGCTCAATGACACATGTCTACGCGAACCCCTGGGTTGGCTAGCCTTGCTGGAAAGATACGATCTGAGGATTTTTTTAATAATATGACGCGAGGATAACCTCGTCCCACTAGAAACCCGTAGACTTGATTGGCCGTGAAAACGACTCGCTTGTATCCTATTACCTTCCGCGAATAACCGAGGGAAGTGGACTGTTGTGGTACGTGATCCAACCCATGTTCTTGTTTGATTGTTGGATTGGTTATCGTACTATGACAGGCTGTGGACCGAAGTTATGAACGGAAGACTTATTCTGGTTGTGAAGTGCTACTTCTGTGAATGACAGAGGAACATGGTCTATCATGGTACATGATCCAACCCATGTTCTTGTTTGATTGTTGGGTTGGTTATTGTGCTGCGATAGGCTATCGACCGAAGTCACGATCAGGAGATTTTATTGTTTATACCTTTTTAACTTATGTGAAAGTTATAGAGTACGACACGTCCCGACTCTATGCGGCACCTTTTGCCCTTGTTTGGTTGTAAGGGTGCCATATGGGTTCGAGGATGTTGCGCTACCCTATAATAGTAGCATAAGTATTACTATTATCAGTCATTCTAATAGCTTGGTTTTTAATCTTAACTCTTATGCCCCTTTGGCGGTACTTTCTATTTGAGGCTGACCCCGCTGGTTTTGTTTGGCCAGATCTCGTAGCAGAGCCAGAGGACACGATCTTCCTCCCTGACATCCATGGTGCATACTAGGAGCATGGTGGTTCGGGGACTCGAGTGGGTTTCTTCTCCACCACTCCTGCTTATACTTTTGCGGCATTTAGCCACCGGCACCTGTTAGCCGGATTACTTGATATTTTGTGTCAGTACATAATTATAATTAAACAGACTGCAGCTGTGTATAATTTTGTACTCCTGACTCTCTGAGATAGCTAAGTTATAAAGCTAGTCTCTCATGATCATTTTGATGAAGCGTCAGGGACGCCTTACTGCTTTATCTTTAATATTTATTTAATTGCTGATTTGACATAATTGATTGAGACATAGAACTCTGTGGGACCATAAGAGACTTGATTGTAGCATGTACCCCCTAGTCTCTCGACAGCCACGATCGCCGTATGACGTTACGTACCTCATATGGAGTAGCTGGCCTAGTCCGTCCCCGTATTTCGGTACTGGGGCGTGACAAGGTTTTAGTGGTGGCCCATGCAGGTCTGATTTTCAGACTTGTGGGGTATTGCGAACTATTAGGAGTCTCAATCAAAACTTGTTCCCCTTGAAATTCTGTTTCGAATTCTCTGTCCTTGCCTTGATCTCTAACCTGACTTGCATCCTCGAAATCTTCTTCGTTCGGACTTGATAATCTTATATCTTTCTCTATAGGGGTGCTTCATTCTCAGTAGCGGGTGAGGCCCATGAGGAAGAGTCGCAAGAGCATGGCTCGACTGGGCAGCAACAGGGGAGAGAACCTTCCCCAGGGCAGGCACAAGCAGAAGTGGAACCAGAGGCAGTGCAGCCACAGGTTATTGGAACTCCTGCAGCACCAGCAGCGACGGCAGTACCAGACGCCGTAGCACTCCTGGAGATCATCCGAGGGTTTGTTGTCACTAACCAACAGCAACAGACTCGGCAGCAGGAGCAGAACGTGTTGTTGAACCAGGGGATTCAGTTAGCTCTGGAGAGGAGTGCCGGGGTTGACTCGGGAGCATCAGGAAGGTTCCGTCGCTTGAACCCGAGGTATTTTGATGGCACGGAGGATGCCATCACTGCGGATGCATGGATTCAAGACATTGAAGCCATTCTTGTGGCAGCTAAGGTTCCAGATGATGAGAGGGTTGATCAGGTCAAATTAGTACTTCAGGATCTTGCCTGCGACTGGTGGGCATCAGAAAAAGTTGGTATAAGATGCCCTGTTCGTTGGACCACCTTCAGTGACAGATTCAAGGCCAAGTATTTTGGCGTAGTAGCTCGATATGAGCTCCAGCAGAAGTTTATTAGTCTCAAGCAAGCAGGCATGACCGTAGATGGGTATGTAGCAGAGTTCTGCAGATTGTGCCGTTTCGCACCAGCAATGGTGGCAACGGAGCCAGAGAAAGCTATGAGGTTCCAGCAGGGACTTCATTTGAAACTATTACAGCTTGTGGAAGGACACGACTACCAGACGTTTGACGCTGTTTTGACGGCCGCTCGGAGGCACGAGCTTACCCATCAGAGGTTGGCATCGAGGACAGGAGGTCAGAAGAGATCTCATTCCCAGGTTGGAGGAGGAGCAGTACAGCGAACGTCGGCACCAGCACCCGGTGTACGTATTCATGATGCATGAGCGCCACGGAGGACGGCCGTGTCAACTAATACAGCGCCAGTTCGGCATCAGCAGCCGAGGAACCAGCAACAGCGTCAGGGAGTACCCCAGGGCTGTACATTCTGTGGGAAGGCAGGGCACACGAGGGAGGTGTGTTGGTCAGCGAATGGCTTATGCTTGAGGTGTGGTAGTTCAGACCACCGTATTTCCACTTGTCCTATGATGCAGAGGCCAGGAGGGCCAGCTCAGCAGTTTCCAGCATTGCCAGCTCCAGTGGCAACCCCGAGTGGAGGGCCAGTATTAACAGTAAGGCCCCTAGCCCAGCGCCTACCAACGCAGGCTCAGATGTTCCGCCAGGCACAGGAAGCCGAAGGCCCTCAGAGGCAGCAACAGCATGGTCGAGGAAGGCCGCAACAAGGAGCTCAGCGGGGCCAGGGCCAGGCTCTCACATTATCCTTGGGAGAGGCTCTAGCGTCTAGTGACGTGGTGGCAGGTAAAATTCTCGTCACCTCATTTTCCGCTGTAGCATTATTTAATTCAGGCGCTACTCATTCATTCATCTCTGCACAATATGCTACACGGATTGGATTAGAGTTTGAGGCATTGCCGGAGAGGATGGATATACTCACCGGCAACGGGCTCGTAGAAGTTAGCAGAGTGCGCTTTTCATGTCCGGTGGAGGTGTGTGGGCATTTATTGCCCGCATCATTGATTGAATTTCCTATGGGGAATTTTGATGTCGTTCTTGGCATGGACTGGTTGAGAGACAGTCATGCGATAATTGATTGTAGAGGAGGTAGGGTCATATTCAGCGTTCCTGGGATGGAGCAGTTCATCTTTACTCGAACCTTGAAGAATCAGGCCGGAGGCGTCATCTCAGCAGCAGTGTCAGAGCCAGGACAGATTCCGAGAGTGGTCGAAGATTTTCTCGACGTCTTCCCTGATGAGCTCCCAGGGATACCCCCAGTCAGAGAGGTAGAATTTAGCATTGAGTTGAACCCTGGAACGAGGCCTATTGCAGACAGAGTTTACAGAATGTCGCCGTCAGAACAGGATAAGTTGTATCAATATGAAGAAGAGTTGAAGTCTAAGGGATTCATCCGAGACAGTAAATCGCCCTGGGCCGCGCCAGTGATTCTAGTTCCCAAGAAGGATGGGTCGACGAGGATGTGCATCGACTACCGCAAGCTGAATGCAGTAACAGTGAAGAATAAGTACCCACTACCAAGGATTGATGACCTGTTTGACCAGTTGAGCAAGGCCAGCATCTTTTCCAAGATCGATCTTCGGTCAGGATACTATCAAGTAAGAGTCCGGGAGCAAGACGTACCGAAGACAGCATTCAGATCAAGATATGGGCATTATGAGTTTTTAGTAATGCCTTTTAGACTAACCAACGCCCCCGCAGTATTCATGGATTTAATGAACCGCATCTTTCTGCCGTACTTAGATAAATTTGTGGTGGTGTTCATAGATGACATTCTTGTCTATTCCAGCAGTGAAGAGGAGCATGAGAAACATCTTAGGACTGTCTTACAGATATTGAGGGAGCATCAACTTTATGCGAAGCTCGACAAGTGTGAATTCTGGTTAGATCACATTTCGTTCCTGGGGCATGTAATTTCTGGGGAAGGAGTGTCAGTGGATCCGAAGAAGATTGAGGCCGTAGAGCATTGGCCAGTCCCGAGAACGATTGCAGAAGTGCAAAGTTTCTTAGGATTAGCTGGTTACTACAGAAGGTTCGTGGCGAACTTTGCCAAGATCTCTGCACCCTTAACGCGTTTGACGCACAAGGATGTAGAGTTTGTTTGGTCAGCTAGCTGTCAGGCATCATTTGAAGAATTGAAGAAAAGATTGATCTCAGCCCCGATCTTGACGCTTCCAGTAGGAGCGGGAGGCTTTACAGTATATTGTGACGCATCAGGGAAGGGTCTAGGATGTGTATTGATGCAGCATGGAAAAGTGATAGTATATGCATCTCGGCAGCTTCGAGACCATGAGAAGAATTACCCGACTCACGATTTGGAGTTAGCAGCTGTGGTGTTTTCACTCAAGTTGTGGAGGCATTATTTATACGGAGATCGGGTAGAGATCTATACTGATCATAAGAGTTTGAAATATGTATTCACGCAGCGAGATTTGAACATGAGGCAAAGAAGATGGTTAGAACTACTGAAGGATTTTGACTTAAATCTTCAGTATCATCCAGGCAAGGCGAATATAGTTGCAGATGCACTGTGTAGGAGAGACAGTGCATTTATCTTGACCTCGCAGAAGCATATTCTAGAAGACCTTCAGAGTATGGGAATCGAAGTAGTCTTGCTAGGGGATATAGGAAGAATGACCAGTATGCAGATTCAGTCAACCTTAGTAGAGAGGATAAGGACAGCACAAGCAGGAGATCCACAGATTCAGAAGTTACGGTCGAAGTGTGAATCAAGCCGTAGGAAGGAGTTAGTGATTCATGAAGATGGTACGCTCAGGTTTGGAAACAGACTCTGTGTACCGAGTGGAGACCTTCGACAAGAAGTTATGTCCGAAGCTCATAGTTCTATTTACTCCATTCATCCAGGAGGAACGAAGATGTATCGAGATATCAGGCAGTTTTTTTGGTGGAATGGCATGAAAAGAGAGATAGCGAGATTTGTATCCAAGTGTCTGGTATGTCAGCAGGTGAAAGCCGAGCAGCAGAGACCAGCAGGATTGCTACAGCCGCTTCCTATCCCAGAATGGAAATGGGAGCACATCACGATGGATTTTGTGACCGGTTTACCTAGATCCCCGGCTGGCAAGAATGAAGTCTGGGTAATAGTAGATCGACTCACGAAGGTCGCTCATTTTCTTCCCTTCCGAGTTGGACAGACTACTGAGCAGTTAGCAGAAATGTACATGAAGCAGATAGTAAGGCAGCACGGTATTCCAGTTAGTAAAGTATCAGATCGGGATACGCGGTTTACTTCCCATTTTTGGCGGAGCTTGCACCAAATTTGGGAACTAAGTTAAGATTCAGTACTGCTTATCATCCACAAACTGACGGGCAATCAGAAAGAACCATTCAGACGTTAGAAGATATGCTACGGGCGTGTACCTTAGATTTTGGCGGATCTTAGGAGGATCACCTTCATCTAGTGGAGTTCTCCTATAACAACAGCTATCAGGCTAGCATTCAGATGGCCCCGTTCGAAGCATTGTACGGAAGGAAGTGCAGGTCCCCTTTGGCATGGGACGACGTCGGAGAACGGAAGTTGTTGGGACCAGAGCTGATCACGCAGACTGTGGAGATAGTTAAGTTAGCCAGAGAGCGCCTTCGAGTTGCACAGGACCGACATCGTCATTGGGCAGATCAGCATCGTAGGCCTCTAGAGTTTAGAGTTGACGACCAAGTGTTTCTGCAGATTTTGCCTACTCGGGGTATCATCAGATTTGGAACCCGGGGAAAGCTTAGTCCAAGATACGTTGGTCCTTTCAAGATTCTCGCTCGGGTAGGCGATGTGGCTTATCGACTTGCCCTTCCGCCTTCGTTAACTGGCATACATAATGTGTTTTATGTGTCCCAATTACGTGGATATGTCCCGGATCCGAGTCATGTCCTCGATCATTCTGAGTTAGTCGTTGGTACCGACCTAACTTACGAGGAACAACCCGTATCTATTTTGGACCGACGAGAGAAGGTACTCAAGAATCGGACGATAAGTCGTGTCCGTGTTTCTTGGAACCATCACTCTTCGGGAGAGTCAACCTGGGAGCGCGAGGACGAGATCAGATCTCGGTATCCGCATTTGTTTGACTAATAAGGTATATTTTTGTACCTTATTGACACGATTCCATGCTTATCTGCACCTGCTTGTTTTGCACTTTGTGATGTATGATAATAACTGCTATGATAGTTAACTTGTATATGATTGTGCCTTGCTTGCCCTGATTTCACTATCCTGTCTTGGCTGGAATTCCGAGGACGGAATTTTTCTAAGAAGGGTAGAGATGTCACTCCCCAATCCTGAAATACGTATTTTAATACATAAACCGATAAATTGTTTTTACCTTGTATTTATACGATATTTATTATGCAGTATTTCTTCATGCATTTCCCAAAAATATTCGACAAAATATTATTTCCTAATTTATTTTCTGCATTTGGGCCTACAGTTTTGGCTCATTTGGGTAACCTATTCTTGGTTCACCAATGGTTCATCTTGAACTCTTTGGTTCATCATGAACCCATGGGTCCAAGATCTTTATATATAATAACTCATCTCCTTCTCTCTCTCCTCTCATTTACTTCTTCTCATTTACTTCCTCCACCAACCAAGGCAAGTACCAACTTGCTCAAGAGAGGGATCAATAATTTTGTTAATGATTTTTTACAAAACTATTTGCCAAAACATGTTCTTCTCCTCAATCTATACTAGTTTAGAACTTGAAAATTTCCATTTTGAAGCATTGATTTTTGTAGATCTAAGTTTTAATTATTTTCGGATTTTCTTAGTCTTGATCTATTTTTGTTGAAGTTTTGTGGGTTTTGATGCTTCCATGTGGAAGAGAATTCCATTTCACCCAAGATGGAACCTTGGAAATCCGGATTTGGAGTTCGGATGGCCAAGTTGTGATGTTTTGAAGTTTTGGGTTCTGCCATGGTGTTCTTGCTGTTTGGAGAAGACAGTGAGCAATGTGCAGAGCTTCTTAGCTCACGCACACTGAGCTACGCGCGCTCTTTACCATTGCGTACGCAGACTTAGGTACGCTTCCTGTTGGAAGCGTGTCTCCCGTAGCGTGCGTGACTTTTCACCTACGTTGTCTCCTTGAGCGTGCGTGACTTTTCACCTACGCTGCTCCCTGTAGCATGCGTGACTTTTCACCTACGCTGTCTCCTTGAGCGTGCGTGACTTTTCACCTATGCTGCTCCCTGTAGCGTGCGTGACTTTTCACCAACGTTGTCTCCTTGAGCGTGCGTGACTTTTCACCTACGCTGCTCCCTGCAGCGTGCGTGACTTTTCATGCTGCTCTTTCCCTTGAGCCTGCGTGACTTTTCACGCAGCTCTTCCCTTGAGTCTGCGTGACTTTTTACGCAGCACTCTTCCTGTAGCGTGCGTGACTTTTCACGCTGCTCTTTCCCCTTGAGCCTGCGTGACTTTTCACGCACGCTGCCTTGTGTAAGCTTGCGTGACTTTTCATCCACGCTGCCTTGTTGTGCGTATGCTTTTGATATTTTATTAGATATTATATGCCCATTTTATATCCTTACGCCTTTTGTCCCGAGCATGATATGAGCACTGATGTGACCCCAGTGAATAAAGTGTTCCTACCTGATACATGTACCTGAATGTCCCAGTTCTTGTTTATGCTCGACAAAAGACTCGTAACTCCACGTGGCGTATTTGCAATGATGCATTACACTGAGGAGGGTAGAACATGTTGACATACTGATTGACATGGATCCTCTTTGGGGTACTCGTACTAAAGTACTACTTTAGGAGGATAATCATACAGGCCACAGTATGAGAGTCCAAGATTTCACCTAGGGTTAAACTAGGCAACTGAATATACTAGAAGCATGGGGAGGGCAGAGTCCTGAGATCGTGTTACACCAGCCGCCCTGAGATATTGTCTTGGCACGCCGGCTGGTCTCCACGGATACTATGTCGTCCGCAACGAGTGGATGACTGTATCCGATTAATTCCTACTATATATTATATGTCTTGGCAAGGTGGCCTCACGAGGGACCTGTGCTCAATGACACATGTCTACGCGAACCCCTGGGTTGGCTAGCCTTGCTGGAAAGATACGATCTGAGGATTTTTCTAATAACATGACGCGAGGATAACCTCGTCCCACTAGAAACCCGTAGACTTGATTGGCCGTAAAAACGACTCGCTTGTATCCTATTACCTTCCGCGAATAACCGAAGGAAGCGGACTGTTGTGGTACGTGATCCAACCCATGTTCTTGTTTGATTGTTGGGTTGGTTATCGTACTATGACAGGCTGTGGACCGAAGTTATGAACGGAAGACTTATTCTGGTTGTGAAGTGCTACTTCTGTGAATGACAGAGGAACATGGTCTATCATGGTACATGATCCAACCCATGTTCTTGTTTGATTGTTGGGTTGGTTATTGTGCTGCGATAGGCTATCGACCGAAGTCACGATCAGGAGATTTTATTGTTTATACCTTTTTAACTTATGTGAAAGTTATAGAGTACGACACGTCCCGACTCCATGCGGCACCTTTTGTCCTTGTTTGGTTGTAAGGGTGCCATATGGGTTCGAGGATGTTGCGCTACCCTATAATAGTAGCATAAGTATTACTATTATCAGTCATTCTAATAGCTGGGTTTTTAATCATAACTCTTGTGCCCCTTTGGCGGTACTTGCTATTCGGGGCTGACCCTGCTGGTTTTGTTTGGCCAGATCTCGTAGCAGAGCCAGAGGACACGATCTTCCTCCCTGACATCCATGGTGCATACTAGGAGCATGGCGGTTTGGGGACTCGAGTGGGTTTCTTCTCCACCACTCCTGCTTATACTTTTGCGGCGTTTAGCCACCGGCACCTATTAGCCGGATTACTTGATATTTTGTGTCAGTACATAATTGTAATTAAACAGACTGCAGCTGTGTATAATTTTGTACTCCTGACTCTCTGAGATAGCTAAGTTATAAAGCTAGTCTCTCATGATCATTTTGATGAAGCGTCAGGGATGCCTTACTGCTTTATCTTTAATGTTCATTTAATTGCTGATTTGACATGATTGATTGAGACATAGAACTCTGTGGGACCATAGGAGACTTGATTGTAGCATGTACCCCCTAGTCTCTCGACAGCCACGATCGCCGTATGACGTTACGTACCTCATATGGAGTAGATGGCCTAGTCCGTCCCCGTATTTCGGTACTGGGGCGTGACAAAGTATGAAAAGATCAGAGAATGTACTCACCTGGCAAATCGAACTGCTGATGATGAGGTGTAACTAAACTGGGGCAATGTAAACATATTTAAAATAAACACATGTCACAACCAAGTCCACAATATCAAAAAAAATAGCTACAATGCAAGACTACATGCTTCTTGGTCCATTTTGGTCAAAGTCAACCCTCGGTCAACTCTGGTCAAACCTAGTCAAACCTGGTCAAACCTGGGTCAACTAGTCCATCTACTAATTTCTAGGTCATACACAAAATTCTAGGTCTTTTGGAGTTCGTTTGAGTTGAATTGGATCAAGTTTGACTCAAAGTTGACTTTTGTCAATTTGGTCAACTTGTCGGCCAATTCAACTAAACTAGGCTCAAAATGACAAACCAAATCTGTCTTAGGACTCCTATAGTTATATACACAACTATAATCTATTCCAAGAGGGTTTCCAAGCATAAAACCTATATACATATAGGTATATACACACACATGTGTATATACAATACAACCAAACCCTATTTCTAAAAAAAGATGATGTGTGTGTGTGCTGGTGCTTACTGAAATAGGTTAAATCTGAGATTAAAAAAACAGTAAAACATACCCATGGTATTACCCAAATTAATATACTATTATATACATATATACAAAATAAGAAGCTACATATATATCTATATATCTATATATACAAACTCTTAAATAAAAAAGATTCGCATTGGTTGAAATGGTTTAAAGAATCAGAAATCTGGAATTAAATCCCTCGACCCATTCTCAACGCTTATGAACATAGCAATGGGTTTCAACGGGATATAATATATATATATATATTTCAATTATGAGTATTTGTACTTCTCTATATCTATATATATAGAGAAGTACAAATACTCATAATTGAAATATATATATATATATATATATATATATATATATATATATATATATATATATATATATATATATATATATATATATATAGAGAGAGAGAGAGAGAGAGAAGTGCAAATACTCATAATTGATGAAAAATTATGAAATAAACCCAAACGTTGGTTCCCACATATCTGAAAACTCATATAAGTCCTGAAAACTCAGATTTTAGAAGCTAAGAAGCTGGAAATCAAAATATCACATTTAACTCGAAAAATCAAAATCAAAGAAACTCATCCAATTCACACAACGACCCAAAATGCAAAATACACCAAACGAACCTGCGAAACTCGGCATACACGTTGGTCTCGACCCACGTGATGCGTCCGTATAATCTCGGGTTCGAAATCATGTCCGTATCGTGTCCACAGAACGCGTATCGGAATTTCCCGATACCGCGTGGTACGCGTGCGTTCTCGCTCGTTTGAGCGCCCCGCACACAACAAAATGCCACGTGCTTGTGCACATAGCTAGGGGGGTCCTGGGGTAGGTCTAGGACATGATGACACGGCAACACGCCACCCGAAGCAGCGCACGCAGCCCACGCACCCGCGCGGCCTGCTGCGCACGCGCGCTCGCGCGCCCTCATGCGCGTGGTTCCGGCCTCGCTGCTCCCTCGTCGGGCCATGCCGCGACTCAAGGTTAGTCCTACGGGTCGTCTAGGTCTAGGTCGACAAGTTCTGGGTCCTGGAACGGGCCTTCGCTGCGTCATGTGCGCGCACGAAGTCCGTCTCTGCGACAATAACGACAGGCTGAATGCAGAGTAGCTGAGCGGTGCACGCGCTATTTCTCCGCGCTCGCTCAACGAGAAGTCGTGAAATTTTACGAGCAAGAGGGAAGAGGTTTTCCTCACGTGCTCACAAATTTTCACGCAAAAATATGCTCTGTGCATCGAGAAATCACATGCGAACAGCAGGGCACGCACGGTCTCGTACACGGGATCCGTGCACGTGCGTCCGTTGCCCGAAACGTCGCTGAAACGATGTCAAACCCAAATCCATCTTCAGAAAGTTTGTCAAAATTATATTATCTAAACATCCATGAAGTCAGAAACGAAAAACAACAACTTTCTATCCTAAGCGGCATTTCGTCGAACACGTGCCGTAAGGGACCGACACGTGTCCGATACCTCCATCAAACGGAGTCAAAATCTCACCAAATTTCGTGGACAAGACTAAGGCACCTATATGGATGCAAAAATGAAGGAAAAACTAGATTTACAATGGTAGATTAGGATTTACCTATTGAGTGTCAAAACTCAATGATCGGGACTCCTCGGTTGTCGTGTCGGCCGATTTCCCTCCAGCAAAAACCTCTGTCTCCACTCCAGAAATACTCCAACAGATCCTCCTCTCCTCGACGAGCGCAATGGAGTTCGTTTGGGAAGAAATGAACTCTGGATGAAGGAAATAGGTGTTTCGGAGAGATGGATCTTTTAGAGTTTCTTTGTGGAGGCTCAAAATTTCACAAATGATGAAAAAAGGAGGGGGTACTGCTGTATTGGGCGGCCAAGGGCGTCTCTAGGGGTTAGGGTTTCACTTGGGCCAACTCCTTCTCAATTAGAAATGGGCCCAAGTCAAAAAGACTTAAATGCTAACAAGCAAAAAGGCTAAATTAAATCAATTATAGCCTTAAAATAATCTAATGCATAAAAATAAACTCTAAAAATGAAAATAATAATTCTAAGACATGGTTAGTCCCTATAAAATGTCCCCTAAGGTAGGGGTGAGCATATAACGATTGAAAACCGAAAACCGAACCGAACCGAACCGAAATATGACAAACGGTTCGGTTTTTCGGTTATCGGTTCGGTTTACGGTTTAAAATTTTGAAAATTTGAAATAACGGTTCGGTTTTGGTTCTTCATCCGAAAAACCGAACCGAACCGAAAACCGATTTAGATTTAGTAATTTACCAAACTATCCACAATATACATATACTAATGTTTATTAACCCCTAACTGAGCGCACTCTCTTCTCTTATTCTATGTCGGTGCTTCTTTGAGCACTCTCTCTATCTACCATCAATCTATATATATATACTAATATCTTTCACTCTATGTAATATAGCAATTCATAAATACAATAATGTCATATATTTTTTAAAAATTTGTTATTTAAATAGGCTCATTTTGCTAAAAACTTGAAGGCCATGCACATCGGCCCATGAAATCGAACCGACCGAAAACCGAACCAAATTAATTCGGTTCGGTTTTGTTCGGTTTTTATAAAAACGGTTCGGTTTTCGGTTTTGAGAAATACGGTTTACGGTTATTTTGGTTTTCACATATTCGGTTCGGTTTGAACCGAACCGAACCGATGCTCACCCCTACCCTAAGGATAAACCAGTTGCTAGCACAATCATAAGTCAACATATTCAGAAAATCACATAAAGGCCAAAATGGCTAAAATGACTAAAATCATCTAAACCACTCCAAAAATAGAGATTAAAACTAAATAAATTTTAAAAACAAAAATGTGAATTTTAATTACATTATTAGACTTCCAGTGAAGGTTGACTAAGGTCAAACTACCAAGTCACCAGTCTACAATCAATCAAATCTCACTGCAATCAATCTAATTAATAAATAGATAAAAATTCAAATAAAAATCATAAAAATTAAAATAAATAACAATTACTAAAATACCCTTGAAATTGAAAAGTGAGTGTGACAGTCTCAGAATCATCTGTAATATATATCAACGGTATCCTGTCAAAAAAATGAGCAAGTACAAGCGCTAACAGCAGTTCCATGTGAATTGACAAATTCTATAAGAGACAGTATAATGAAATACAAGACAAAGATATAGAAAAACTTGGGAACCGTTCGGAAGCTGAGTTACAACCCTTAAACCAAACAAGGACCGGGGTTGTAACCCTTCTCCCGAGCAGAACTTAGTCTCCAATCAAGGTACAACATAGAGGCATGTAGAACATGTGGGTAACTGTATATCATAGCATGGTGAGAAAGTACTGAATGTAGAACAGAACATGATATAAGATAAGATAAAGTAAATATAAAATGTGCCTTGAATTATTAGAGCGTTATGTGATCGGCTTGGGATATGTTACAGGGCAGACTATCCACTTGGCCCGACAATCATAAGAAAATCTGGGAATGTAATGTCCCAAATTCGTGATACATATTTAGTGTACGTATACGTGTTTTGGACCCATGTTTTATTTATTCATGGTTAGTTATCTTGGTTTATTTTGCATTGGCTTGGTTTTATTGGCATTGATAGTTTAATTGGTTTTAATGGATTATTGGTTTATTTGGGCTTGGTTTATTCCTGGGTTGGTTCGGCTTGGTTTGGTTTGCTTGGTTCATTATGAACCATAGGGGTGAACCCCCTACCTACCACCACCATTCCCATTTATAACCCACCTAACTTTTCTCTCTCCTCCACTTTCTCATTAACTCTTCTTCCTTCTCCATTAAATCCACCACCAACCAAGAACACCCCATAGGCAAGTGCAACTTGCTTCCACAAGAGAACCCATTTTTATTGTTCCATTAGCTTCTCCTCATGTTTCTAAGACACATTAGAACTTGTCATTTTCCATTTTGAGGCTTTAATTTTTGTAGATCTAGAAATTAGTTATTTTTGGATTTTGGTGGTTTTGATCTATCAAACTTCTTTGTTTTCAAGTTTTGATGGTTCCATGTTGTAAAGAATTTTATTCTACCCAATTTTGACCTTTGAAAAGTTGGATTTGGACTTGTTTTGACCAAGTTATGGACTTTTGAACCTTTGGATTCAACCATGGAGTTCCTGCTGATTTGGAGAAGACAGTGAACAGTGTACTCGAGCTTTTTAGCTTGCGCCACTGAGCTGTGCGTGCTCTTTAGCGCAGCGCAGTCCGATCCATATGCTGCCTTTTGGGAGCGTATGTCTTGCATACGCTCACTTGTGTGACAAGGAGTCGTATGGAGCTTATACACTGCCTTTTGGGAGCGTATGTCTTGCATACGCTCACTTGTGTGACAAGGAGTCGTATGGAGTTCATACGCTGCCTTTTGGGGGCGTATGTCTTGCATACGCTCACTTGGATGACAAGGAGTCATATGGAGTTCATACGCTGCCTTTTGGAGCGTATGACTTGCATATGCTGACTTGGATAGCAAGGAGTCGTATGGAGTCCATACGCTGCCTTGATGAGGAGTCGTATGGACCTCATACGCTACCTTTTGGAGGCGTATGACTGAGCGTAGCCTGACCTGAGCGTATGACTTTTGCACTGAGCGTATGGCCTTTGGCTGACTTGGTCTTATGTCAGCGTGCCAGTTTGGTTTTATTTTTGAAAGCCCCTGATTTTCAAATTCATTTTTAATTAGTGTTAATTAAATTTTTATGTCATTTATAGCCTTAAATAATTATTAGGAATTTTTAGGAATTTTTCTAGAATTTTTAAATGATTTTAAATGAGTTTTAAAATACAAAAATATTGATTTATAATTTTCTAAAATATTAAAAATATCATTTTGCAATTTATTTAAATGTTTTAATATCACTTTGTAATTTTTAGAATTATTTTAATATCAATATGCAATTTGTTGATTTGTATTTTATAGCAGTTTGCAATTTAGAATTTGTTTTAATTCTGTTATGCAAATTATAATTTGCATTTACTACTGTTTGGACCTATTGGTAAATTCCTAAAACCCTAGGGTCTAAACTGCAAACCCACCATCACCCCCACGATCGGTCGGGCCACCTGGCCCCGACGACCCGCCGGCAAACCCGGCCGACCTGACCCCCACCGCCTTCGCAAAACCCTATAAAAACACCCCTCCGGCCGAGCTAAACACCTTCACGACCACCACAACCCTTCACGACCACCCCCAGTCCCGTTCTTCCTCGACGAACCCCACCGGAACCCTAGCCCCGGCAACACCCCACCGCCACTCCGATCGACCTCCTCGCCGCCGACCACCACCACCATCCGGCTCGTCTCGACGAGCTAATCCCGACGCCACCCAAGCGCCACCGCCACGACGCCGTCTCCGCCCAAATCGCCGCCCCGAAAAGCCCGCTCGACATCGGACACGTACGTGTCAGTCGCTTTTCGTGTCATTTCGTGTCTCAAACCCACGTATGTGGTTCGCCAGGACACGGGGACCCTCGTCCCATACTCGGACACGTAGATGGACGCTCGTGCGTGTCGTGCATAGCACGGACACGCTGACTCTGTGTCCCAAACTGTCCGGACAAAGGGTCGAGTTTTATTATTTTTTTTCATGTTATTAATTCTAACCTAAATAAAATAAACAAAATCCTATCTCTAACATAGCGGGCCAACTGGCCCACTGGCCAGCGCGCAATCAATAAACCCCCCCCTCCCCCCCCCCCCCCCCCCCCCGCGCGCAGCAGCTCGGGTTCGAGCTGTGCTGCTGTTGTTTCTTTTTCTTTTCCTTTTCTTTTTTTTTTCTTTTTCTTTTGCTGTTTATATATATATATATATATATATATACTGTTGTTTCCTTTTCTTTTTCTTTTTCCTTTTCTTTTTATATATATATATATATATATATATATATATATATATATATATATGTATATATATATATATATTAGTATATATGTATATATACTGTTTTAACAGTATATATGTATATATGTACATATTTTATAGTTAGTAAATTATATGTATATATGTTAGTATTTATATATATATACATATATGTATATATGTATATATTTATCATGTGTGTATATATATTAATTTATACACTTTATTATCAAATGTTTTCTATATATATATATATATATATATATATATATATATATATATATATATATATATATATATATATATATATATATATATATATATTTGTATATAAACATTATATATATACTTTATAAATTAATTATTTTCCTTACATATATATATATATATATGTAACTTTTAATATATGGATGTATATATATCCTTGATATAAATATCTATAAATTTATGTATAAATATAAATATTGTAGATGTACTTTTATATATGTGTTTTACTTTACTTAGTATAAATTATCTTTATAAAATAAGTTGTCATACTTTTGTAACTACTATGTATAATTTTGCCTTATCAAAATAATAATATTTATTTTGTCTATTACCAAATTATATTTTTATTGTATTTAAATTACTGCAACCATTTGGTGTCCAAGCCTAGCATGGGTATTTGGGCCCAAATGTGTTTTCACACATTCAAGACCTGTACAAGTCATATTGGACTTGATTCATGGCCTTGGGTCCTGTATTTGAACTCTGGTTCAAATTATATACATGGACAAAATACGCAGATAATTAATTATTGTGTGCATTGCTGTTTTTGATTTTCTAAAAATACTTAAAGTATTGCTAAAATTATAGAAAAATAGTTTTTAGATACTATGTTAAGTTGGCTATTTTAGTATAATTTTTGTAGTATTTAATTTACTGTTTTGCCACTAGTTTGGCATATGAAACCAAAACTCATTTTCTGTATACTTAGGAAAACTGATTTTTATAAAATATTTGTACTGGTTAATAAATTCCAGAAAAATTATAATAAATTTCTATAGTTAGCAAGGATCGTTTTGGTACTTTGTTTTGTGCAAAACTAGGCTTTTTGCCTATATCTAAAATTGTTAGAACACAATGATCTTTTGATTTATTTGTTGATTAATTATGACTTGTAGCTTTTTGTGTTATTTAGAGTTTTAGCCGTGTTGAACCCCATCCCTCACTAGTGTAAAAGACCCTAGAAAGTTAGTTAACATAGTGTGTCACCCCACATTGGTCTCCTATGCCAAGTCATCATCTTGGCTAGGTGCCCAGTCACAAGTCGTGTCGCACCAATTAGTGTCCTAGTATTTTAGCTTAGTGTAAAAGCTAAGTTTATGTATGTATTTCTACAGTGACGAGTTACCGGACATCCATAGCACTTTTATCGCAGCTTGTTTTGCTAGTGGCAAGTACATCTACAAACTTATTTACTGTCTTTTAATGCTAGAACATGTATTAACCATGTTAAATGCTGATCCTTGGGGTAGCAAGTTAAAACGTCACATGTTGTACTTTCCATTACTACCATGCTTAGAACAGTCTTGATGTATCTCTCACATGATTAGAATATGGGTTATGGGGAAACTGATAGTATTGTACGTGATCATGACCCCCCTATAGTAGCGAGCTTGGTCGCATTTTATATGCATACCTTGCCGTAGGCTTTATACCAAGGCAGATTTGTGCGTATGTACATCTTTTTGCCCTATCACTTGTACGGAAGTACATTTTATTATGTGCCACAGCACATTGTATATCTATTTGACCGATCACGTACCTGCTACAGTTTTAAACATTACATATACATCTGTCTCTATGACATATGTATCCTTGCCATGATAGATTATGATGACATGATTGTGATACGACATGAGATAGATGCCATGTTCCCTATGTTACTATAATACTATGATCCCAGTTGTACCATGATGACATGTTTCCAGTATTTCCTGTTTTATAGACTCATCACACCATGATCCTTGTTGTACATCTCTTTCATTATATGTTCAGTACTTTAGTTGTAGAGGTTGTACTTGCTCCCGTCCTGACAGGATAACGTTGTAGGTATACTTACTGAGGAAGAGTTGCTCTGTGATTCGTATTATGGAGTCACTGCCGAGGACCCGGTTTTGCCATGCGAGGATGTTCCTGCGGGAAGACTCGTCTAGTTTGCTTAGCTGCTTGGGACACTTAGTGTAGTCATGTATTAGACTATATCATTTTGTAACTGGACATGTATCCAGTTTTACATTTCAGTCTACTAGTACTTGGACATTTTACTGTATACGACGACTTTTGTGTTTGGAGCATTTATGATTCTTCTTCACTTATAGAACTGTTAGTACATTTAGTCTTATCCTGTTGTCTTTAGAACAGCTTACTACGTTTTATCTCAACGTAGGCTGGACATGACTCGGCCTGGCCCAACAATTTGGGTAGCGGGTCGTGACATGTTTTTTTGGCGGCCCATGCAGGGTCCTGACTAAACTGTTTGGTTACGTTATTGTACCAAGCATGCCTGCAATTAGGAACTTAAGGTAATTAGACAACATTAGGAAAGACGCTTAGAACACTTAGAGGAATGCTAGGATTGCAACATAGGAAATATATCACATATTTGCTATTATAATTAGATTTTCTTGCCTATGATTGCTTACTTTAAACAAACCCTTATGCGTCCTTGTTACCTTTATTTTAGATGGTGCTTACTCGTTCATCCCAGTATGTTACCCCCGAGAATGGGGCCCTCCTTATCCAGTCAGCTGACCGGTTGACTGATACACCCCCACCTACTACATTCCCCCACTCCACAGATCCACAGACCCAGATACCACCTTCCACATCCCAGGCCCAGCAGGACCCGATACTTCCACCACCCCCTATCACTATACCCACCCAGGCTTCCGTTACTCTCGACGGGACCCAGCTGCTCACACTGATCCAGGGGTTCCTAACAACCCATCAGGAGCAGACTACCCAACTCTACCAAAGCCTAGAGTTGGCCCGAAGCATTGAGGAGCGTCTTCTGTCTAGCAAGAGGCCGGCTTCTGTACACCATAAGGGACCGTCCAAGCGTCAGGCTTTCCAGCAGAGAGCACCGACGCCACCCCAGCAGACTTACCGTCCCCCTACACCACATCACCCGACCCAGCTAGTTAGAGCCCCGGGACCCCGACAGCAGCAGCAGAGGGGAGCTTTTTGTGTATACTGCAAGAAGCAAGGCCATGACTTTCTCGTCTGTAGGAAGAGGTTGGGTCAGTGTTTAGCTTGTGGGTCTGCCATCCATCAGATTCGAGACTGCCCAGTAGCCAAGGGACCCCAGGGGAAGACTTATAGCCTAGTCCTTGAGCCTGAGCCGGAGCCGGAACAGGTTTCGGGAGGTTAGTTTTGATCGTAGCCTTAGTCATTTTGTTGTGTTGCTTGCTATGCTAGAATATTGTAGGGTCTTCAATCCTTGTGAATTTCGAGGATGAAATTTTTTAAGGAGGGAAGACTTGTAAGCCCCTGATTTTAAAATTCATTTTTAATTAGTGTTAATTAAATTTTTATGTCATTTATAGCCTTAAATAATTATTAGGAATTTTTAGAAATTTTTCTAGAATTTTTAAATAATTTTAAATGAGTTTTAAAATACAAAAATATTGATTTATAATTTTCTAAAATATTAAAAATATCATTTTGCAATTTATTTAAATGTTTTAATATCACTTTGTAATTTTTAGAATTATTTTAATATCAATATGCAATTTGTTGATTTGTATTTTATAGCAGTTTGCAATTTAGAATTTGTTTTAATTCTGTTATGCAAATTATAATTTGCATTTACTACTGTTTGGACCTATTGGTAAATTCCTAAAACCCTAGGGTCTAAACTGCAAACCCACCATCACCCCCACGATCGGTCGGGCCACCTGGCCCCGACGACCCGCCGGCAAACCCGGCCGACCTGACCCCCACCGCCTTCGCAAAACCCTATAAAAACACCCCTCCGGCCGAGCTAAACACCTTCACGACCACCACAACCCTTCACGACCACCCCCAGTCCCGTTCTTCCTCGACGAACCCCACCGGAACCCTAGCCCCGGCAACACCCCACCGCCACTCCGATCGACCTCCTCGCCGCCGACCACCACCACCATCCGGCTCGTCTCGACGAGCTGATCCCGGCGCCACCCAAGCGCCACCGCCACGACGCCGTCTCCGCCCAAATCGCCGCCCCGAAAAGCGCGCTCGACATCGGACACGTACGTGTCAGTCGCTTTTCGTGTCATTTCGTGTCTCGAACCCACGTATGTGGTTCGCCAGGACACGGGGACCCTCGTCCCATACTCGGACACGTAGATGGACGCTCGTGCGTGTCGTGCATAGCACGGACACGCTGACTCTGTGTCCCAAACTGTCCGGACACAGGGTCGAGTTTTATTATTTTTTTTCATGTTATTAATTCTAACCTAAATAAAATAAACAAAATCCTATCTCTAACATAGCGGGCCAACTGGCCCACTGGCCAGCGCGCAATCAATAAACACCCCCTCCCCCCGCGCGCAGCAGCTCGGGTTCGAGCTGTGCTGCTGTTGTTTCTTTTTCTTTTCCTTTTCTTTTTTTTCTTTTTCTTTTCTTTTTCTTTTGCTGTTTATATATATATATATATATATATATATATATATATATATATATATATATATATATATATATATATATATTAGTATATATGTATATATACTGTTTTAACAGTATATATGTATATATGTACATATTTTATAGTTAGTAAATTATATGTATATATGTTAGTATTTATATATATACATATATGTATATATGTATATATTTATCATGTGTGTATATATATTAATTTATACACTTTATTATCAAATGTTTTCTATATATATATATATATATATATATATATATATATATATATATATATATATATATATATATATATATTTGTATATAAACATTATATATATACTTTATAAATTAATTATTTTCCTTATATATATATATATATATATATATATATATATATATATATATATATATATATATATATGTAACTTTTAATATATGGATGTATATATCCTTGATATAAATATCTATAAATTTATGTATAAATATAAATATTGTAGATGTACTTTTATATATGTGTTTTACTTTACTTAGTGTAAATTATCTTTATAAAATAAGTTGTCATACTTTTGTAACTACTATGTATAATTTTGCCTTATCAAAATAATAATATTTATTTTGTCTATTACCAAATTATATTTTTATTGTATTTAAATTACTGCAACCATTTGGTGTCCAAGCCTAGCATGGGTATTTGGGCCCAAATGTGTTTTCACACATTCAAGACCTGTACAAGTCATATTGGACTTGATTCATGGCCTTGGGTCCTGTATTTGAACTCTGGTTCAAATTATATACATGGACAAAATATGCAGATAATTAATTATTGTGTGCATTGTTGTTTTTGATTTTCTAAAAATACTTAAAGTACTGCTAAAAATATGGAAAAATAGTTTTTAGATACTATGTTAAGTTGGCTATTTTAGTATAATTTTTGTAGTATTTAATTTACTGTTTTGCCACTAGTTTGGCATATGAAACCAAAACTCATTTTCTGTATACTTAGGAAAACTGATTTTTATAAAATATTTGTACTGGTTAATAAATTCCAGAAAAATTATAATAAATTTCTATAGTTAGCAAGGATCGTTTTGGTACTTTGTTTTGTACAAAACTAGGCTTTTTGCCTATCTCTAAAATTGTTAGAACACAATGATCTTTTGATTTATTTGTTGATTAATTACGACTTGTAGCTTTTTGTGTTATTTAGAGTTTTAGCCGTGTTGAACCCCATCCCTCACTAGTGTAAAAGACCCTAGAAAGTTAGTTAACATAGTGTGTCACCCCACATTGGTCTCCTATGCCAAGTCATCATCTTGGCTAGGTGCCCAGTCACAAGTCGTGTCGCACCAATTAGTGTCCTAGTGTTTTAGCTTAGTGTAAAAGCTAAGTTTATGTATGTATTTCTACAGTGACGAGTTACCGGACATCCATAGCACTTTTATCGCAACTTGTTTTGCTAGAGGCAAGTACATCTACAAACTCATTTACTGTCTTTTAATGCTAGAACATTTATTAACCATGTTAAATGCTGATCCTTGGGGTAGCAAGTTAAAACGTCACATGTTGTACTTTCCATTACTACCATGCTTAGAACAGTCTTGATGTATCTCTCACATGATTAGAATATGGGTTATGGGGAAACTGATAGTATTGTACGTGATCATGACCCCCTATAGTAGCGAGCTTGGTCGCATTTTATATGCATACCTTGCCGTAGGCTTTATACCAAGGCAGATTTGTGCGTATGTACATCTTTTCGCCCTATCACTTGTACGGAAGTACATTTTATTATGTGCCACAGCACATTGTATATCTATTTGACCGATCACGTACCTGCTACAGTTTTAAACATTACATATACATCTGTCTCTATGACATATGTATCCTTGCCATGATAGATTATGATGACATGATTGTGATACGACATGAGATAGATGCCATGTTCCCTATGTTACTATGATACTATGATCCCAGTTGTACCATGATGACATGTTTCCAGTATTTCCTGTTTTATAGACTCATCACACCATGATCCTTGTTGTACATCTCTTTCATTATATGTTTAGTACTTTAGTTGTAGAGGTTGTACTTGCTCCCGTCCTGACAGGATAATGTTGTAGGTATACCTACTGAGGAAGAGTTGCTCTGTGATTCGTATTATGTAGTCACTGCCGAGGACCCGGTTTTGCCATGCGAGGATGTTCCTGCGGGAAGACTCGTCTAGTTTGCATAGCTGCTTGGGACACTTAGTGTAGTCATGTATTAGACTATATCATTTTGTAACTGGACATGTATCCAGTTTTACATTTCAGTCTACTTGTACTTGGACATTTTACTGTATACGACGACTTTTGTGTTTGGAGCATTTATGATTCTTCTTCATTTATAGAACTGTTAGTACATTTAGTCTTATCCTGTTGTCTTTAGAACAGCTTACTACGTTTTATCTCAACGTAGTGGTGCACTCCTGACATAATAACCTGACATGACCTGATAGTGGCCCGTCGTGGCGCACTCCTGACAAGTACACTTGGCATGATAACCTGACATGATAATCTCAAATAGCTGTTGCGACGGCTACCTGACATGACATGACATGTATAATTAATCTGGACACCGTGGGCGATTGTGCTTGTACAAATAATTCAGTCCTGTCTTGCATCATGTCTAGGAGGGGACTCCTGAGTACCACGGTCAGGAGTACCTACTAAAATGGACTAAGGTTAATGATTAGTATAATTCACTAGTCATGAAGAGATGTTCCCCAGTTAAAGGCAATCCCGTTATCCTGGCCGCAAATGTTTGGACTTGTAGCCTGCCGACAAGTAGGGCACATTTCCAGCCCGCTGTTATGTGGGGCACCCACCATTGTCACTTAAATGATTGAATTCTATTGTCACTCTAATGTATTGTACTCTCTAGATTGTCACTATAATGATTGCCTGGATAACCTGGATAGCTGCAGGGCCTATGACTACTTGGAGCATCTCATTGCATCTTGCTAGTAACTAGGATTATGATAACCCTAGTTAGTTAATGTAGAAAGCCGTAGGCAATGATTGGCCGTGATTGCTTGGATGGAGTCTAGTCCAGTATAGTATTGTCTAGAATTGATTGATTGTAAGATTGTACCAGAATGATTGAATGATGGTCACTCCAGATTGTCACTATAACGATTGTACTCTATTGTCACTCTAGCGTATTGTACTCTTCATTGTCACTTTTATTATTGTACTCTCTCCTTTTCACCTTAATGATTGTCACCAATAGCAATAAATGATCAGAGACCAAGTTATGTTCAGGCGAAGGGTTACAATCTCGGTCCTTATTTGGTTTAAGGATTGTAACCTGGCTTCCGGAATAGTACCTTCGTTTTCTCTTCATATATTGTCCAGCTATGTTTTATTTAGCATGATTCTCCAGTTCTTTTATGTCAATAATGCTTCGCTTAATTATTTTCTCTGATTGGGATAAGTGCATTGGTAGTGCACAAACCTCAATCTGTGTTATTTATTGTTGTTTTCTTATGTATTGAATGATAATGATTTGTTGGTTTTAGTTTTTAAGTGAAGCCTCCTTTATGGCACTTGCTCTTTCTGGGGTCTGACCCAGCTGGTTTTGTATGGCCAGATACCGGAGCAGCACCAAAGGATCTCCCTGCCTTCCAGCTCGATGGTGGTCACCAGGCGTAACCAGGGCATCGAGTGGGTTCCTTTTGTTCTCCCACTGTAATATTGTAAATTATTCTTTTGAGGCGTTTAGCCGACGAGCAAGTGTTAGCTCGATTGTACTCACTTACTGTCTGCCTACGGGCTGTAGCATGATTGACAAGCCCCGGGGGTTGATCATGTATGACTGAACTCTTGCTAGTCCTCACATTTTGTAACGACTAGCTTCATGATCATTCCGAATATATAATGTATGGGACATCTTACTATTGTGTATTTGGTGGTCTGATATCTTGTAACTACTATTAGTTGGTTGAGATTGAGACAATAGGCTATTTTATGACCTCAAGAGACTGATGGATTGTAGTGAAACCCTCACATATCTAGACAACCGTGACCGTATAGCGGTGTGGATTCCATTCCGTTATACGTAGCTGGCTATGTCTGCCCCCGCTCTCCAGTATTCTGGTTCTGGGGCGTGACAGGGAAGGGTCATGCCAGCCAACCTGGAAAGCAAGCACAAGGAAAAATAGGATCTCGCTACACCCTACGTGAGGGTAGAGTGGCACGAGCACAAGAATATAGTGACAGGGTGGCTTGGATCACATAGCCCCTAATAATTCCCCATTCCCGAATAGTACAATGGATCTGGACATGACACGTCATGGCACGTGATTCCATAAAAGGGTAGCAAGTCCCCTTAGAAATTGGTGTCTATACAAGTACAGGGAACAAGACAGGAAATGTACCAATATACCCAAAAAACCTAGGAACAATATCTCATGTCGTGATCCAACGTATACTAGTCTGTGAACGATCGTGACTGGAAATCGAGTAAGACACTACAACTGAATCGGATATAGCAGATATCAAGACAATGAAAACTATCAGTGAATGTACTCGCCTGCTGTCCTAAGCTGTAGGGTATATCAATGCTCAGAGTAGTAATCAGATACCTAAAGATGAGATATTGCATGTTAATTTAGGTTTAACAAAGTTATGAATGATTTCTAATGCATGATATGAAATCTAGGTCAAACTAGGTCTCACTGAGTCACACTAAGTCCTGTCAAGTCAATCTAGGTCAAACTAAGTCATATCAAGTCAATCTAAGTCAAACTAAGTCGACTCTAGGTCATACCAGTCATAGCAAGTCAAAATAAGTCAAAGCAAGTCAAACGGGATCAAGAGTTGACTTACAGTTGACTTTTAATCAACTGGTCAACCCTGGTCTACTCTGGTCAACTCTGGTCAACTCTAGGTCAAACCTAGGTCAAACTGGTCAAATGTTGACCAACAGTTGACTTTTAGTCAACTGGTCAACTCTAGTTTGGATTTGGTCCAATTTAGACAAAGGGTTGACTCATTGTTGACTTTTGGGTAAAAAGTCAACTCTGGGTCAACCGAGCCGAAATTGGTTCAAATATGACATTTATAGGGTGTATCTATCAAGTCACCTAAGTTTCAAGTCAAACCGACTACCCGTATCCCGTATCTTGAAATTACCCGATTCTCCTTTATATATACATACCCTTAAACCACTCTAACATTAAAGCCAAGTGGCTTTCCCTTGGGAGTTTCACTCTCGGCTTCCTAGGGTAGTAGAATACTAGCCTATACAATCATTACCTACCAAGTTCTCTAGGTAAAGTGGACATCCAGTCCATCTTACGGTCTATGTTATCCGTTTACCCGTTATCTTGAGTATCGTAGGATACTCAATGATATCGCGTGATACCCTTCTTCAAATCCCAAACGAAATTCCGACTTTAACTTAGGAGCCTACCATAAACTCTATTTTATATTAGCTAAGTCCTATTCAAGTTTGGACGCGTTCCGACGCTCCTATCTTAAAATCCCCCTTCACTTGCCCTCACCCAACCACTCATTCACTCTCACAACTCACTCTCACATAGGACTAACTTGGGGCTAATTTAGTGGGTATATATAGGAGTATATAGGGTATTATATAGGAGTATATATATGTATATATAGATATATATATACGGGGGTTAAACGGGGATAAATTGAGGGGCTATTGGGGGTGCTACTGCTGCTCTAACTGCTGCTATTGCTGCTGTTTTTGCAGCTGCTGTTGCTGCCATACCTGCCTTTGCTGCTGCTGTACATTAGGGGGCAGCAGCCCCTAGCCCCTCCCCCCCTTGCTGCTGCTGCTCTTGCCCTTCCTCTTCCCCTCTTCTCACCCTCTTTTCTTCTCTATTCTCCCTCTCTAATTCTCTCTATTCTCTTCTCTAATTCTCTCTCTATATATATATAAACACACACATATACAATCTCTCATTCCTTCCCCTCTCTATATATATAAATACACACACTAATATATATAGACACACACACACACACACACACACACACACACACACACACACACACATATATATATATATATATATATATATATATATATATATATATATATATATATATATATATATATATGAACACACACGCATATGTATAAATATAGACACACACTCATATATACATATAGACACACACACACACACACACACACCATATATATATATATATATATATATATATATATATATATATATATATATATATATATATATATATATATATATATATATATATATATAAATAACACTCCACAACACTAACACAAATATGAAATTAGAAGTGCCTAAACCACTTAGAGGCCAAACCTATATTCTTGGGGAGTCCATATTGGGGGAAAACTCTAGGACACAACCACAAATCAAAACTCTTCCTAGGACACACCAAATGGACTCAAACTTGACACGAACAGGGACACAACCTTGGGAATTAATCCTACTTAGTCCAAACTAATTTATATGATGAAGAAATGTAAATAGAGGATAGGTTGTACCTATTGGGAGATGGATCCCAATAAAAATCCTCCGACACGGCTCCGACACGAAATGAATTGACTAGGACACAACTCTTTACTTCTTGCTCCCAAAAGCTTGTAGAAGCTCCACTTGGGGTAGAGGGAGAGTTGGATGGAAAAAGATTTGGAAAAGAAAACCTATTTGGAGATGATTCCTAAGGGTTTATACTCTTTTTTTTGGAAAGAATACTTGGAGAAGAAGGAGATGGAGAAATTTGAAGTGAATGAATGGAGAAAGGGGAAGGGAGTGGCCGGCCCTATAAAGGAGGGTTGACTCCATGGCAAATTATAAGTTTGCCCCTCCTTTGCTTCCATATGAAGGTTTAAACCTATTAGAGTTTTGGGGGTTAGTTTAGACCAATTAAAAATCATAATTAGTCCTAAACACTCATGTGAGATTAGTCCAAACTTCTAGGCCTAAATGTTAAGTTTGGTGGGCCATGGCTATTTAATGTGTTAAACACAACTCAAATCGAAATTCCCCGGAGTCCCGAATTAAGTCGGAATGCGATGAAATTCGAACCCGACTCCTATAATCATTAAATATTAACATTCATGAAATAAAATTTCCAAAATATTCAAAAATAGAAAATTACCATTTTACCCCTATCTTGGAAAAGTGAGGGTGACACCCGTCCCGCTCAGGCAATCGGAGGAATCGAAACATCGACGGCGTTCGGACTTAGCCTTACAACGGCGACTCGAAGACATCTCTCAGATGGGGTAGTTTCGGTGAACTTGCCTCATCTAAGCTTTCACATAATAAATTGTATGTTTTCAACTTGCACAAGTAGGCTTAATAATAAAAGAGGCGAATCCACATAGCTAAGGAAATGACCCCGACGGATCGAATCGAGTTTAGAACATGGAAAATATCCCACGGTCGGCTTAGAATTATTGTACGGTGTACTTTGAAAATGACACTCGGTCCTTCGTCCCGTGGCTTGGAAGAAGGAAAAGTTGGTCTTCGTCATAAGCTAAGAGTTAGCCTAAGTCATAGGCGTCGCCCACGTAAATGCTCGATAAAGCATGCACGTTTCCTCGAAGCAAGGCTCGGCGTAGCATTGATTGTCCCACGAGCTAAGTTGTATCGCACGGCTTATAGCATGAGTTTAGATACCCAAAGACCTTGGTTGTTCTAGTTGAGTGCATGCTCAGTCCCACGGTTCTACGGCTGCATATAGCCATTTGTTTCCACGGTCTTAAGGCTCATCACATAGAGTGTGAGGCGGTCCCTCGATTGGGAGTCTCACGTTCCTATGCACGTTAAGAAGTACGAGGCGGTCCCTCAGTTGGGAGTCTCACGTTCCTATGCACGTTAAGAAGTATGAGACGGTCCCTCGGTTGGGAGTCTCACGTTCCTATGCACGTTAAGAAGTATGAGGCGGTCCCTCGGTTGGGAGTCTCACGTTCCTATGCACGTTAAGAAGTATGAGGCGGTCCCTCGGTTGGGAGTCCCACAGTTCTGATGCACGTTATGCAAAGGGTGGTTTACAGCACGAGATGTTAAGTATGGTTCCAGTCGTACCGTAACATTAGGCCATGCATTTACGTGAGTCTAGATGTCTCGTAGGTGCGTGGTCATTGGACAACTTGTCGACAAAAATTTCTTCCTAGACTGGTTATACGCCGGGGCACCAGGCCCAGTCGTCCTAGGGGGTAGATGTTATAGCAGCGCACGTATTATATGGATAGTCGAGGGCTTTCAACGGGGATCGCTACCTGCGCTGAAGGACCTGCCGCCTACCCGAGCTATGTCCACGATGGCTTGTCTTGCCAGTGGCCTTTCATATAGATAATTGGCGTGCTAAGCGGCAAATCTGTATACACGGTGTCGGTCATAACAAAGGAAGTATAAGCATGGTATGTGATGTCACATCCTGACTCGAAATCACCCGAATCATCATCCTCGCAGGGGGCGTGATGTCGTACGAGCCTGAAGTTGCGCTCGTACAAGGTAAGATGACAAGTTCTCAAATGGTTATATTTGAGTTGAACATTAACAACGAAAGAAAAACAGAGTATACGAAACAATTCTCTTTATTGATATTCAAAATAATATTATAAAGGCTTTTGATAGCCAAATAATATATGCAAGATTGGCTACAACACTCAGGTTCTCTCTTGCCCACAAAGGATTTTACTGTTCCATACATCATGCCTTCTATATCTCGGCCGCATCAATCCTGTTGCATGACCGAACGTCAATGTGGTTGCACGCCTCAATATGCTTCGATATTCCAAGCCTCAACGCGTTCAAGCGAAGCTCCATCGCGAGCAGTCCAATCCCTGAACCTGCTAGCAAACTAGTGGGGGATTAGTACTTTCGTCCTCGCTGTACTGATCAAAAATCCAATTAACAAACCGATATTTAGTATTGTATTGATTCATGCAAACATACAATTTAGTTCTCTTTCTATGTTCTTCTTAGGATGAGTTCATGGCATATTCGAAGACTGTAAACATGTTATCATGGCAAGCATGTTATTCAATTCGCATAAGTAAACAGGCAAGCAATCTCGTGTTTGTTTTATGGTGTGACTTACCAACATTCGACGCACTCGCCCTTGTACCGACGTAAGGTGAATACGCCTGTCAGCTTTTCCTGTCATATTATAGGTGCTTTCTATGCGGATCTATATGTGCACGATATGAGTGTACCTTGCAATTCCAATCCATTGCCCTTAACTATATGAAGGTCACTAGCTTTCCGGGCTAGAATGGACTTATATTTATCAAATAGAATATAAGACGATGTTAATTCTGTGCGGTTGCTAACCAAACATCAGAGACCACCGAAAAAATTGCAGCAAGTGGCTTATCACATTCACCAGAAGGTCGTTACCCGTCTAAATGAAGTGCACCAACAATACCGTAAATGCAATCCCTCCTAGGTCGAACGGTCCCAACGCCCTGGCGCTCTACGTTCGAGGGAATACCCGTACACAGGCTTTTATGTCTTTAAGTCCATTTGACCATGCAACGCATCTTATCTTTCATACAACCAAGCAAGTTCGCTTATCTCTATTTCAATTGGCACAACGCCCCAATGTTCTCAACGAACGCCCGAAGGCCACGAACATTTCGAAGGCACCATGCCGCATCGACAGTTATGCCATATTCGTTTCATAATTGTTCTCCTCATCGCAATGACGCCGTCTTTTGTAAGTATTGTGCAGCTGCGCACATTCGCCATCTTTCCTTGCATCGTGCATTCAATCACGCCTCGAAGCCGTGTTTTCCATATTCTATGCCTTAGTATTCAACGCGTTATACATATGTTCCATCCTTCCGACTCGTGCAACTAAGGCACGCTTCGATAAGGTATTCAATGTTCTATCGCTCGTGCACTAAGACACTCGCACCGATATAGTCTTTCAATGTTCTAACATGCTAACTCGTGCACGAGAGCACTGAATGACTTATGAACTAGGGCACTCGTCGATACAGTTATCCCATGTTCTTATGGCTTGCGCACCGAGGCGCTCGCCTTTACGATATTCAATGTTCCGAAGCGACTCGTACACTTGCCTGTACGATTCATTTCAATTATTCTATCTTAGTGTTTGACACGCACTATGTTTATCTCTCTATCAAGCCATGCCCATGGCGTTGATAGGTTAACTCAGCAAACAATGATACATATTTTACTTAGGTATGACGGAGTAGGAAAGAGAGTCAATGTCCCCCCACCTTGAGTCGATATGTCTTGTCATTTTTTGCCGATCTGATGCGGCTCGATTTCATAACTTCGTCGCACGGGCAACTCTCCTGACTTAGCCATTCGAGCACTTTGTGCTTCATTGAATTATATGTCCAATTTGGCTTACCATGCCAACGTCTCAGCCCATCGCAAGGCGATGATTTGATTTCGCGGACCCCTTACTAAATATGGCAAAACGTCGACCTCTAATATTTTTGCGTCAACGTATAACCTGCACACGAAACCAACTAAAATTAATACTTGAATCAATTCGGACTTGCGCCTTGGTCGATTTGATTTCTTAGAATCTTCGAGCCGATTCAACGCACTTATCCTTCGGGGCAACGCGGCGCTTCGCATCGATTCACTCGATGCATTCTTTGGGACAAGACAACTCTTCGCATTGACTTACTTCGATGCATTGCTCGGGACAACGTAACTCTCGTATCAATTCGCATCGATACGCAATCGGGTCAACGTAACTCTTCGAGTCAACGACTCAGCATAATGCACCGTACAGAGCGGGGAATTACATGTGATGAGTTGTGTAATGCGTGCACGGTATGCACATAAGGTATTATGGAGCCTAAGATTTAGTTATGCGTAAAGACACGTGCATCGGCACGAGATATGGCATCGTGCTTGAGTTCTCAATACCGATTCCACAAGTTGGGTTAGACGTTTCGAGTTAAGTCTGGAAGAACCGTAGGGCAAGTTTGGTTAAGTCAGATTAAGTTGCAGGGCACGACCTCGAAATGTGAGGCATGGCCGCGTCGTCACAACGAGAGTATAGGCAAGACTAAGTGAGGAGGCACTGCCTCAGTGATATTGAAGCACGAATCGAGTTCATGGCACGACCGAGTCGTTACATCCCAGATTATAGTACGAAAGACAAAGTATGAGTTGGTGCATTGACATTGCAAGCATGAGAACGGTCTAGAGGCAAGGGCAAGAAAGTTATCGGTGCAATAGCACGGTGACGGTCTAAAGATACTAAATAGACCGAGAGTCTATGTCCTAAAACCGATCTTAAGGCAAGAGTAGAAAGACAATCGTAAAGGGTTTATGTTGCACAAAGTAAATGAACATGTTGGTTTTGTATGGGTGGGCGAGGAGCTCATTCCACCAGTACAGTTGAGTACTGACACCCATATAGTTTTTATGTGCAGGCACAGGTAGAAGCTCTTGGTACGGAGCTCGCTTGGATGCGTCGAGGCATGGAGTTCCTTGGCGATTCGAAGCGTACGACCGCATGGAGTCAAGACTTATACGGGACATAATGTATGGACATCGCCTATCCGAAGCATCCGCTAGCTCGAGACAAGTATTGAGAGATGAGAGAGAGCTGAGTGACTTATAATGTGAGAAGAGTGAGTTTGAGTGATTGTAATCTTGGCCTTGCGCCCCCAAAGTAACTATTGTTTCGATATCAATAAAGAGCTTCTTTGAATACCTTATGTTTGTTCTAAATTTCTGCTGCGTGTTCAATGTCTCTGCTTGAGATTTCTGTGCGACGACCCCGTCACAGCCGCTGTAATCGGCCGTTATGGAACCCGCCTTCCACGAGCGCAATCTAGGCTCGTGCGGCATCACGCCTTAGCGAGAACGATCGCTCCTACAGGAGAGGAGAGTGACACAATGGTATCAGAGCACGGCTTTACGTCCTTGGACTTTCGATTGAAGTCTTTAACTCAGATATTTCCGCGAACTCTGAATGTTGCTTCCGCAAGTTATTATCGTTGGTGCGCTCTCTCTCAATTATTCCACGGGATGTCCATACAATAAGTCTAATATTTTCAAAAGCTCGTACGAGTGCTCGGTTGAACGGGATCGATAGGCGAAGGCCTTTGTGCCAAACTACGACGTACTTGAGTTGAAAGAAAACCGATGCTAAAAAGTTAGCAAACGTAGTGCGTGCTTGAAAGAACCTTACGTTGACAATAGCAAACAAGTACACGAGACCAAAGTATAGTTCGAACGGGATGGTTATGCACACAGCCTTTTGGCTAAGTTGTGTCGAGTATCACGCACATAGACCTTCTGGTGCGAACGAGTTTACGTGCGAGATTGA
The DNA here is from genome assembly GCA_029216955.1 of Iris pallida. Classification (NCBI taxonomy): domain Eukaryota; kingdom Viridiplantae; phylum Streptophyta; class Magnoliopsida; order Asparagales; family Iridaceae; genus Iris; species Iris pallida. The sequence goes on from JANAVB010044218.1 coordinate 21,423,240, forward strand.
CTATCGCACGGATGAGAATAAGTGAGACTTAGAACGTATGTTGATAGAGACGCTACTTGACCAACGCTAAGCGAACACAAAAAATGGTTCTTAAACCTTGAGGAACGGGTGAACGCACAATTGAACATGTCGATTGTGAATCGTATGACCTTTTTGAGAATTTTGTAGAATGACTTGACCCAGAGTGGTATATGGACGTTATAGAAATTGTTCAGGTGAAACTAAAAGAATTACGGATAGTACGAGTGTGTCGACAAGCGATGATATCGCAAAGCCTTAGAACGAGTAGCGCTTAGTTGGTCATGATTCGAGAGTCGCAAATGAGATATCGTTCGGACGGTTTGTGAACGGTAATGCGAGTTACGAAATGGTTGAATGAAAATTCTAAACGATAAAATAAATGGATGACTTGATTGAAGAAATTGATACGGATCTTATACGAAAAGTTAACACGATGGGAAGATAGCCTGCATGAAAGGTTTGACTTTAAAGTTATGCAAACGACTCTGAGGATTGAAATTGTTGTTACTCGATGGTTTGAGTTAGCAAGGAATGATGCGAATTAAGAAAAATACGTTGGTCGATGACTTAAGATAGGCGGATGAACGATACGTGAATCTGGGTTTGAGGAAATTGATGTTGTGAACGATTCGAGGGATGATTATCGAACTTGAAATTAAATGTCGAGGAGATTATCCAGACGGACGTTAGCATCATTCGTATGACTCAAAATTCGTTGCAAAAGAAGATCGTCAGGTTATGCATATCATCGATGGTATTGAGGCGTATCAAAGATCGATATGAGATAACTCGGAGGTACTCTGACACGGTGAATGACGATCGTACAAGTGTTATCTTTCTGAATGGATGTAATACTTAGGACTTTGGCTGAAATAAATGTTGAATGTACACAATCGTGTCTTGATGATTGCGTTGATAACCACAACGTCGACGATCTTGTCTGGTGCGAGCACAACTCTAGCCTCGCACATGCGTCACGTCGGATTTGGGACGATCGTTCCGCGTGAGGGCGGACATGGTGATTCATGTCGCGGGAATGATCGAACTCAGAAAATTCGGACGCGGCAACTTTGATTGCTATGACTCGTTAGTTTGACGCGAAAGAAAATTTGAGAATGTTCGGACTTACAATTTTTGATTAAGTAAACTTGAGGATTGAATAGATGCAATCTACGTACCGAGAATGAATTAGTCTAGACACAACGCAAGAGTTACATCCCGATGAGAATGATTATCTTACAGGAGCGTGCATGGTGATTCGTGCCCACCGTGGATAATCTGACTCACGTAAGATCGGGGCGCAATATATTGTTAAATCGGACGACCTTGTGATTGATTATGTAAATTGGGATGAATAACTTAGGGAGTATGAAATGTGAATTATGGTTTAGCGATGAATCATGTCGTAGCGTGCTTGACTTAAGAAGGATTAATAGGTGGATTATGACGTGTGCGAAGGGATAGACTATACAAAATGGCTTGATAAACGAGTGAGATTTATTTGTCGAAGAAATTGGTTGAAACGTGATTTATCATTAAATGGCTTTGCTGAATGACTCAGACCCCATGCGATGAATATTGGGATGTGCGTAGGGAATCGATGCTCGATGTTTAGAAATTGGAGTGATGTGAGCTTGGGTAAAAAACCCTGTACTATCGATTTGGTTTGACCTTAGGATGGGGTCAGTGTTGATATTGTTGTTTGGAAACTATGATTCCAACACTGACGGATTGACATAGCCTAGCGGTTAGGTAGATGTTCCGGTACGAAACGATAGGAATTGTGGAGGCACCACTCATGAGGCTCGGTTGACATGCACGTATATCAGGGACGCCCGAATATGTACACGATCCGACTCGAGTGGTGATGGCGGATTCTCTATCACAAGGCTTGGCTGAAATGTATGTATTTTGGGGACGCCTGGAATATGTGCACGATCCAACTAAGTAATACATTGAATCAAGTAAGACTTGAGGAACGGAAAAGTGTCGAGGATTTTGAAATCGTTAGTTTCGAAGAAATGTTGATGGTAACGCGATTATTGAATTGAGACGAGTTCGAGTGTTGGTTGATCGGTTGGTGTGCCTTACGACTAAGTTAGCGATAGCACGAGCGTGGCTCGGATTAAGGGAACACATAGGAGTAGTGTGTGCGAGAAACTTAGGATGTTGGATTAAGTTATAAGCCGATAAGTGTACTCAGTAAGTTTTGAGGACGAAACTTTTTCTGAGTGTTGTATGATGTAGTGCCCCGTCCCGCTCAGGCAATCGGAGGAATCAAAACACCGACGGCGTTCGAACTTAGCCTTACAACGGCGACTCGAAGACGTCTCTCCGGTGGGGTAGTTTCGGTGAACTTGCCTCATCTTAGCCTTCACATAATAAATCACGTATTTTCAACTTGCACAAGTAGGCTTAATAATAAAAGAGACGAATCCACATAGCTAAGGGAATAATCCCGACGGATCGAATCGAGTTTAGAACATGGAAAACGTTCTACGGTCGGCTTAGAATTATTATACGGTGTGCTTTGAAAATGACACTTGGTCCTTCGTCCCGTGGCTTGGGAGAAGGAAAAGTTGGTCTTCGTCACAAGCTAAGAGTTAGACTAAGTCATAGGCGTCGCCCGCGTAATTGCTCGATAAAGCATGCACGTTTCCTCAAAGCAAGGCTCGGCGTAGCCTTGATTGTCCCACGAGCTAAGTTGTATCGCACGGCTTATAACATGGGTTTAGGTACCCAAAGACCTTGGTTGTTCAAGTTGAGCGCATGCTCGGTCCCACGATTCTACGGCTACATATAGCCATTTGTTCCCACGGTCTTAAGGCTCGTCACATAGAGTATGAGGCGGTCCCTCGGTTGGGAGTCTCACGTTCCTATGCACCTTAAGAAGTATGAGGCGGTCCCTCGGTTGGGAGTCTCACGTTCCTATGCACGTTAAGAAGTATGAGACGGTCCCTCGGTTGGGAGTCCCACGGTTCTGATGCACGTTATGCAAAGGGTGGTTTAGAGCACGAGATGCTAAGTATGGTTCCAGTCGTACCGTAACATTAGGCCATGCATTTACGTGAGTCTAGATGTCTCGTAGGTGCGTGGTCATTGAACAACTTGTCGACAAGGATTTCTGCCTAGACTGGTTATACGTCGGGGAACCGGGCCCAATCGTCCTAGGGGGTAGACGTTATAGCAGCGCACGTATTGCGTGGGTAGTTGGAGGCTTTCAACGGGGCTCGCTACCTGCGCTGAAGGACCCGCCGCCTACCCGAGCTATGTCCATGATGGCTTGTCGTGCCGCCTTTCATATAGATAATTGGCGTGCTAAGCGGCAAATCCGCATGCACGGTGTCGGTCGTAACAAAGAAAGTATAAGAACGGTATGTGATGAGTTGTGTAATGCGTGCACGATATGCATATAAGGTATTATGGAGCCTAAGATTTGGTTATGCATAAAGACACGTGCTTCGGCACGAGATATGACATCGTACTTGAGTTCTCAACACCGGTTCCACAAGTTGGGTTAGACGTTTCGAGTTAAGTCTGGAAGGACCGTAGGGCAAGTTTGGTTAAGTCAGGTTAAGTTGCAGGACACGACCTCGAAATGTGAGGCACGGTCGCGTCGTCACAATACGAGTATAGGCAAGACTAGGCGAGGAGGCAGTACCTCAGTGATATTGAAGCACGAATCGAGTTCAAGGCACAACCGAGTCGTTACATCCCAAATTATAGCACGAAAGACAAGTATGAGTTGGTACGCTGACATTACAAGCACGAGAACGGTCTAGAGGTAAGGGTAAGAAAGTTATCGGTGCAATAGCACGGTGACGGTCTAAAGATACTAAATAGGCCGAGAGTCAATGTCCTAAAACCGATCCTAAGGCAAGAGTAGAAAGACAATCGTAAAGGATTTACGTTGCACAAAGTAAATGAACGTGTTGGTTTTGTATAGGTGGACGATGAGCTCATTCCACCAGTACAGTTGAGTACTGACACCCACATAGTTTTCATGTGCAGGCGCAGGTAGAAGCTCGTGGTGCGGAGCTCGCTTGGATGCGTCGAGGCATGGAGTTCCTTGGCAATTCGAAGCATGCGACCGCGTAGAGTCAAGACTTATACGGGACATAATGTATGGACATCGCGTATCGGAAGCATCCGCTGGCTCTAGACAAGTATTGAGAGATGAGAGAGAGCTGAGTGACTTGTAATATGAGAAGAGTGAGTTTGAGTGATTGTAATCTTGGCCTTGCGCCTCCAAAGTAACTCAATAAAGAGCTTCTTTGAATACCTTGTGTTTGTTCTAAATTTTCGCTGCGTGTTCAATGTCTCTGCTTGGGACTTCTGTGCGACGACCCCATCGTAGCCGCTGTAATCGGCCGTTATGGAACCCGCCTCCAACAAGCGCAATCTAGGCTCGTGGGGCATCACGCCTTAGCGAGGACGATCGCTCATACGGGAGCAGGGCATGACAGTGAGTCCAAACAGTATGAGTCTATTGTGAGTCCCGACAGTATGAGTCCAGATAGTATATCCAGGGTGAGTCCAGATAGTATGACACTAACCAGTGTGTTTAAAATACCGAGATCGACATGTAAACGGCTGTAGGTAATAAGGCACATCGCATACTCGGCCAAGTATGGGATGGCTAGCATTCCAGTTTATTCCAGTAAAGGGGTAGTTCCAGTAATTGGGATATGTCTACATGTCTTACTCTATTATTTCCTCGTCCAACAAGTATAAGTGAATCCGTAATCCAACACTAAAGCAAGTATGAGTCCAGCCAGCACATGAATGATACCAGTAAGTGATTCTAGGGTGATTCCAGTAGGTGATGCCAGTAGTGGTTCCAGAAATGGAGGCCACACATGAATAAATGAGTGTCGCATGTAATGGATCCAGTAATATCAATCTGTGTTGACAGAGAATCAAATAGAACTAACTAGAACTGAAGTACAGTAATCGACAAGTAAATGAAAGAACTATCAGAGAATGTACTCGCCTGATATCCCGTACAACTGATAAAAATAGATATCTGAACTTGAGTCACAAAGTCCTAAATAAAGCAATACAGGTTATGATGTATTCAAATATGTAATAAGGGAAGTTTATAATGCAACTACAGGATTCTAAGTCAATCTAGGTCAAACTCAGTCTAACTAAGTCAAACTAAGTCACACTAAGTCAAACTAGGTCAAACTAAGTCACACTGAGTCACACTAGGTCAAACTAAGTCAAACTAAGCCAATCTAGGTCAAACTAGATTATACAAAGTCAATCTAAGTCATACTAGGCCTAACAAAGTCAAACTAGGTCAAGGCAAGTCAAACAAATTTAAACTAGGTCGATTTAAGTCAAATGTTGATTTACAGTTGACTTTTGGTCAAATGATCAACTCTGGTCAACCCTGGTCAACTCACAGTCCACTCTAGATCAACTAGGTCAATGGTTGACTCACAGTTGACTTTTGGTCAACTGGTCAACTCTGGTCAAGTTTTGGTCAATTTTAGGCTAAAGTTGACTTTTGGTTGACTTTTAGTCAAAACGGTCAACCATGGTCAAACGGGGTCAACCCTAAGTTATTTATCCTATTCCTAACCATTACCAACCAAGCTATCTTAATTCTAACCATATCTTAAACAAGTTAAACTCATATCTTAGTTAACCTTAACTCTTATCCCATTACCATACTAAGGTAAACTCGTTACCTTAGCCTCTAACCCATACCCTTGCCTACATTACCATCACCCTACTTATCCTTCAATACCCTACTAAGGTGTTCTAACACTCTACCCTCGTATCTCGATACCATATCTTGGTATCTTGATACCTTATCTTGGTTATAAGGTAAACTCATTTACCTTGAAGGTAAAGGTAAATCTCATTTACCTTGAGATACTAACTTGAGTATCCTACGATACCCACTATTCTAAGACCCCACTCTTAGTATCCTAAGATACTAAGATAGGATACTAACTATCTATAGGTTTCCAACATCTAGACACAAGTTAATACTAACATATCATAGGTATTTAACATATCAAAATCTAACCAATACCTCAACAAACAACATTCTAACATATAACTTCTAACCATCTATTCTAACTTAGAAACCGAATACAACTAACATCCACTAACTAATATCTAACCATAACATATATGTATATATTTCCATTTCTAACTCTAACCAACTAACATTGTCATCTCTAACTAACAATAACATAGACTAACACAACTAACTATCTAACTTATATAAGATATCACTATCTAACTTCTAAGATACCTCTAACCTCTACATAGATTCTAATATAACCACTAACATACTAACATATCCATACATACAACATCTAAATTTCTCTCCACTCCAATACTAACACACACACAAACACATATACCAAATCCACCCACCCTCCCTCTCTTCTAACACACCCACACACATCTATATGCAAACACACTACCACTCAACCAAAACACAAATCACTCAACAAACCACACTAGCCTTAAGTCAAATACGATGGCTTGATCCTTCCAACTCTCTCACCTTCACAACACACACTATACTACCATCTATACAACATCAAACACACACTAGCACGTATCCTTTATCAATCTCACTTCTCTCTACTAACCACAGACATCTTTATCTCATTCAAACAAACACACTGTACTAACATATATTACATAACAATAATATATATATATATATATATATATATATATATATATATATATATATATATCATACTTATTTTTGACAACCTATGATACCTACATTCACATGATATCCATACTACATAGGCTCATAGGTTACACAAAATACCTATATCGTATAGTCACTCTTCTACTTAAAATCAATACTGTACCAATTGGGCCATCACTAAATTATGGGATTAAAGTATGTTGTAGCCCTTCGTATTAGCTTTCCGAAACTTCAAACGGATCATATTTTCGTGTCCGGAAGCTCCCGAAATTACGAAAATACCGAAACGCGTTCATCTTTCGAACAGCTGACACTCAAACAGTTTTACAGAAAGTTCTAGAACGAATTTGGCCTATTAATATATATATTTTGAAAGCTAACTTCGATACGGTTCTTTTATAAAAATAGAAGGTTAATCGGAGTCTTGAGCTAGGAGTTATGGCATTTCTAAGTTGCTTTGGCTACTAAAAAAGTGGATAAAAATTATGACGAATTTGGGTTATTTTGGACAAAAGAAACACATGTAGGCTAAGATAATTGGATACCAACATAGCTATCCAAATAAAACTCATTCTAACCATCTTAAAACTGAAATTAAACCACAAAATAGCCTATTTGCATAAACACAAACACATGGGGTGTCCTATTGTCACGACCCGATTCCCAAATTGTTGGGCCGGGCCGAGCCATGTCCAGCCTACGCTTGATTAGAGCGTAGTAAGCTGTTCTAGACAGTCAGGTAATAATGATAAATGTGCTAATAATTAAGATAGTTTAAGAATGATCACAACACAGCTTCTATATAGATAGATGAAAAACCACTAAGTTTGTTATAATTAGTACACAACCAAAAGTAGTACTGGAGACAAGGTCCAGTTTAAAGGTACAAAACAGCGTCTGTGATAATAACCCAACACTAAGTCAAACTAAGCAGCTAAGCAGGATTCCCTGCAGGAATATCCTCAACTGGAGCTCCATAGTACGGGTCACAAAGCATTTCTTCCTCGGTCAAAATACCTACAACGTTATCCTGTCAGGACGGGAGCAAGTACAACCTCTACTACTAAAGTACTGAATGTATAATGCAAGAGATGTACAACAGGAACATGGTATGATAAGACTGAAAAATAGACATACTGGAATCATGGTAAATCATATAAAGCGAAAAATCATGGTATATCTTGATTATCATTTTAAGACACTCTTGTCAATTGTGGCATATTGTACATTATGTATTAAAACTGGAGCAGGTATGAGATCGGTCAATAGGTGCTATGCTAGTTTACTGCAATGTACGTATGTACATTCCACAAGTCCAGAAACTACATTCTTAGTTTACTACAATGTACGTAAGTACATTCCACAAGTCCAGAAATCGTACTGCTAGTTTACTGCAATGTACGGGAGTACATTCCACAAGTCCAGAAACTACACAATTAGCATACTGCAATATAAGTGAGTACATTCCACGAGTCCAGTAACTATACTATCAACTCTCTCATAACCCAGTAATCATCATGTAAAAGATACGAGAAATAGTGTAAAGCATGGTGGGAACTGGCAATAGTATGAAACGTGTTATAATTTGACTTGCTACTCCAAGGATCAGCATTCACATGGGTTGATTAACATTCTTTTATCAAATAACAGTGTTTTAACATGTACAATTAACAAAAGACTTGTAACTGGATTAATGGTAATTCACAAGGTTGTCACATGTACTTAACATTAAAAGACAGTAAATGAGTTTGTAGATGTACTTGCCTGGAGCAAAGCAATGCAATGACAATAAAGCTAAGATGTAGAGTGTCCTGGCACTGAAAACATATATATACTCAGACTCTAAGTTACAAGACAATATAAATACACTAGTGATGTGAGAAGGCCAAATTGGACATTGGCTAGGTGAACATAGCCTAAGGGTTCAAAGTGAAATGATTTGGCATCTAAACTAACACATGGGTCTCCCATATTAAGGCTGGTTAGCAATCCAAATACTAGAAATACACAAAAATCACAAGTCATGACTTAGTCATAATTATTGGTAAATAAACATTCTGTGCACTGTGTTCTAACGATTTTAGAAAATACTAGAAATCTCCAATAAATACAAAATAATATACTGACAGAAACCTTGTTAATTATAGAAATTTATTATAATTTTTCTGGGATTTATTACCCAACAGAAGTATTTTATAAAAATCAGTTTTCATAAATATATAGAAAATGAGTTCTGGTTTGATATGGCTAAACAGGGGCAAAACTGTCAACAAAATGCTATAAAAATAATATTAAATTGTCTAAATTAACAGAGAATCTAAATACTATTTTTCCAGAATTTTTACAGCAAGCTAAATATTTATAAAAATCCAAAAACAGCAAGTTACATAATTCTGAAATTAAATAATTAATTATCTGTATATTTTGTCCATGTATATAAATGAACCAAGGTTCAAATACAGGACCCAAGACCATGATTCAAGTCCAATATGACTTGTTCAGGCCTTGAATGTGTGAAAACACATTTGAGCCCAAATACCTATGCTAGGCTTGGACACCAAATGGTTGCAGTAATTTAAATATGATAAAAATATAATTTGGTAATAGTCAAAATAAATATTATTATTTTAATAAGGTAAAGTTTTACATAGTAACTATAAAAGTATGAACATTATTTTATATAAATAATTTACACTAAGCTAAGTAAAATACACATAGGAAATAATATATATATATATATATATATATATATATATATATATATATATATATATATATATATATATATATGTATATATATATATATATATATATATATATATATATATATATATATATGTATATATATACATATATATATATATATATATATATATATATATAATATATATATATATATATATATATATATATATATATATATATATATATATATATAAATATAGGGATATTTATATATAGGAAAATGCTCAACTATATATTATATATATATATATATACAAATATATGTATATATACATACATATAAGAAAATACTTATCTATATAACATATATATATATATACAAAATTAATGTATACATATATATATAATAGTATATATATAATAATATATATACATAAGGAAATATATGTACATAAATATATATGTATACATAATACACATATATATATATACATACATAAAATAATGAAGTATATTCATATATATATATATTTATAAAAACAGCAACTATATATACCTAAATATAGTATGTATAATAATACATATATACATATATACAAATATATGTATACATATATATATAATTATATATAAAAACAAAAGAAAAAGAAAAAAGAAAAGGAAAAGAAAAGAAAAGAAACAGCAGCAGGGGGGCTCGAACTCGGGCTAACCGAGCGGGGGGGTTTATTGATTGCGCGCTGGCCAGTGGGCCAGCGGCCCGCTATGTTAGAGATAGGATTTTGTTTATTTTATTTAGGTTCGAATTAAATAACATGAAAAAAAATAATAAAACTCGACCCTGTGTCCGGACAGTCTGGGACACAGAGTCAGCGTGTTCGTGCTATGCACGACACGCACGAGCGTCCATCTACGTGTCCGAGTATGGGACGAGGGTCCCCGTGTCCTGGCGAACCACATACGTGGGTTCGAGACACGTACGACACGGTTTGAGTCATGCTACTCACGTGTCCGATTTGGGGAGGGGGTTTCGAACGAGCTGGACGGCGGTGGAGGCGTCGACGTCGCGGCGCTTCGGTGGCGCTGGGCGCGTCTCGTCAAGGCGAACGTAGGGGTGGTGGTGGTTTGCTGTGAGGGTTTGTGTAGGGGTGGAGGTGGTGATCGTCGGAGTTAGGGTTCCGACGGGAAAGAGTGGGGAAAAAGGGGAGTTTGCGGTGGTCGTGGTGGTCGATTAGGGTTAGGGTTGAGTCTGGGGTGAGGAGGGGAGTTTAAATAGGGAAAGAGGGCGGTCGGGTTGGTCGGGGGGCAGCCGAAAATGGCGGAGGGGGCAGCGTCGGTCGGTCGGGGCAGCGTCGAGTCAGAGGAGAGAGAGAGAGGGTTCGGTCGGGGGGGTTAGGTAGTTTAGCAGTTAGGTCCCTAGGTTTAGGAATTTACATAATAGGTTTTCCTAGGGCTAAATGCAAAATAGGATTTGCATTCCTTAATAAATAACAATTCATTTATTACAAATCAATATAAAAACAATTCTAATAATTGTAAAACACTATTAAAATAATTCGAAAAATTACAAAATGCTATTAAAACATTTAAACAAATTACAAAATAATATTTTTGTATTTAAAACTCATTTAAAACTCATTTAAAATTCATTTAAAAATTCTAGAAAATTCCTAAAATCATATTAAATTATTTTAAAACCAATAATGACATTTAATAATTAATTAATACTAGTTTAAAAATTTTTGAAAATCAGGGGCTTACAAATCTTCCCTCCTTGAAAAATTTCGTCCTCGAAATTTACAAGAACTGAAGACACGCGAGGCAACTAACATTTTTAAAAATAATTACAGCGATGACTAAGGCTATCTCCTAATGATGGAACGTCTATAAAACAGGTCTACTGGTCAATGGCTTGGTCTCATGGGTGCAGTTACTAAATGATGGTTTGGCATGAGTCTAGTGATAGGTAACTTAATGAGGCACTAGAATCAAACAGTCATATGCAAATAAATCCAACCTGTGGCACCGTCTGTCAAGTATTCTGGCTCTGGCTCTGGGCCCTGCACTGGTACTGCTGCCTGAATGGCTAAAGGGTATGCTCTCCCTGAAGGTCCTCTGGTAAATGGCTTCGCCTTCGGGCACTCCCGAATCATATGGGTGGAAGACCCGCAAGCAAGACACTGGCTCAATTTCTTCCTACAGATGGAGACATCGTGCCCTGGCTTTTTGCAGAAGGCACAAGAGACCCACTTCTGCTGCTGTTGCCCCGAATCTCGGGCAAATGATAACTGATGCTGAGGATGAGCTGGTGGAGAATAGGCCTGCTGGTGCTGGGTAGTCGTCCTCTTCTGGAAAGTCTGGCGCTTGGACGGCCCGTCATGATGTGTGGTAGCTGGCCTCTTGCAAGACAAAAGACGCTCCTCGATACCTCGGGCTCTCTCCAGTAGCTGGTAGTAGTCTGTGATCCCGTTGGCCACTAGTAAGATGCTAATGTCCGGGACAAGACCATGGCAGAATCTGCGAGCCATCTCCTCCGGGTCGGCTACTAAGCTCGGGGCAAAATGACTGAGTCTGCTAAACTCACCTGCGTACTCATCGACTGTACGGCTCCCCTGTTGCAGGTTCTGGAATTGCAATCCCATGGCAACTCTAGCGGTGGTGGAGAAGAACTTCCTCTTGAACTGGATCTTGAATTGCTCCCAGTTTCCTCTGCCGCCAATGAACATCGTCTCATTTCTGAACCAGACCCCTGCCAGGTTTGCTAACAAAAATCCTGCTGCCTCGACCCAAAGGTCGTCAGGTAATCTAGCCCCTATGAGCTTCCTCTCTACGGAATCTAACCAGTCATCAGCTACAACTATGCCTTCCGTCCCAAGAAACTCCTTCGGATTTAGGTTCATAAAACTCTTGATACTACCTAGCCTCAATTGATGTTCTATAGGTTGCGAGACGGGGGTATGCTGAGTATTCAGGAGCCCCTGGATCAAAGCCAGTAATTGGGTTCCGTCAAGGGAAACAATAGTCTGGGGAGGCATGATAGGAGGTGGGGGTGGAGGCATCTGGGTCTGCGGGGTAGGAGGTGGTGGAGGTGTAAAGTCTAATGGACCTATCCGGGTGGTAGGGGGAGGTGATGAAGGTGTACCGTCACCTGAGGTGGCGGAATCGGGAGAGTGTGTAGGGTCCATCTATTTATAAAAGACAAAGGAATTATAAGAATAAAGCAAGCAGTCATAAGCAAATAATTTAGTTACACTACCGGTCCTACGCTGTGATGAGTTTTCCTATGTTGCAATCCTAAAATTCCTCTAGGTGTTCTAGATGTTGTTCCTAGTGTTATCTAGTTATCCTTAATTTCTGCAGGCGTGTTTGGTACAGTAACGTAACCAAACAACTTTAGTCAGGACCTGCATGGGCCACCAAAAAAAATATGTCACGACCCGATTCCCAAATTGTTGGGCCGGGCCGAGCTATGTCCAGCCTACGCTTGATTAGAGCGTAGTAAGCTGTTCTAGACAGTCAGGTAATAATGATAAATGTGCTAATAATTAAGATAGTTTAAGAATGATCACAACACAGCTTCTAGATAGATAGATGAAAAACTACTAAGTTTGTTATAAATAGTACACAACCAAAAGTAGTACTGGAGACAAGGTCCAGTTTAAAGGTACAAAACAGCGTCTGTGATAATAACCCAACACTAAGTCAAACTAAGCAGCTAAGCAGGATTCCCTGCAGGAATATCCTCAACTGGAGCTCCATAGTACGGGTCACAAAGCATTTCTTCCTCGGTCAAAATACCTACAACGTTATCCTGTCAGGACGGGAGCAAGTACAACCTCTACTACTAAAGTACTGAATGTATAATGCAAGAGATGTACAATAGGAACATGGTATGATAAGACTGAAAAATAGACATACTGGAATCATGGTAAATCATATAAAGCGGAAAATCATGGTATATCTTGATTATCATTTTAAGACACTCTTGTCAATTGTGGCATATTGTACATTATGTATTAAAACTGGAGCAGGTATGAGATCGGTCAATAGGTGCTATGCTAGTTTACTGCAATGTACGTATGTACATTCCACAAGTCCAGAAACTACATTCTTAGTTTACTGCAATGTACGTAAGTACATTCCACAAGTCCAGAAACCGCACTGCTAGTTTACTGCAATGTACGGGAGTACATTCCACAAGTCCAGAAACTACACAATTAGCATACTGCAATGTAAGTGAGTACATTCCACGAGTCCAGTAACTATACTATCAACTCTCTCATAACCCAGTAATCATCATGTAAAAGATACGGGAAATAGTGTAAAGCATGGTGGGAACTGGCAATAGTATGAAACGTGTTATGATTTGACTTGCTACTCCAAGGATCAGCATTCACATGGGTTGATTAACATTCTTTTATCAAATAACAGTGTTTTAACATGTACAATTAACAAAAGACTTGCAACTGAATTAATGGTAATTCACAAGGTTGTCACATGTACTTAACATTAAAAGACAGTAAATGAGTTTGTAGATGTACTTGCCTGGAGCAAAGCAATGCAATGACAATAAAGCTAAGATGTAGAGTGTCCTGGCACTGAAAACATATATATACTCAGACTCTAAGTTACAAGACAATATAAATACACTAGTGATGTGAGAAGGCCAAATTGGACATTGGCTAGGTGAACTTAGCCTAGAGGTTCAAAGTGAAGTGATTTGGCATCTAAACTAACACATGGGTCTCCCGTATTAAGGCTGGTTAGCAATCCAAATACTAGAAATACACAAAAATCACAAGTCATGACTTAGTCATAATTATTGGTAAATAAACATTCTGTGCACTGTGTTCTAACAATTTTAGAAAATACTAGAAATCTCCAATAAATGCAAAATAATATACTGACAGAAACCTTGTTAATTATAGAAATTTATTATAATTTTTCTGGGATTTATTACCCAACAGAAGTATTTTATAAAAATCAGTTTTCATAAATATATAGAAAATGAGTTCTGGTTTGATATGGCTAAACAGGGGCAAAACTGTCAACAAAATGCTATAAAAATTATATTAAATTGTCTAAATTAACAGAGAATCTAAATACTATTTTTCCAGAATTTTTACAGCAAGCTAAATATTTATAAAAATCCAAAAACAGCAAGTTACATAATTCTGAAATTAAATAATTAATTATCTGTATATTTTGTCCATGTATATAAATGAACCAAGGTTCAAATACAGGACCCAAGACCATGATTCAAGTCCAATATGACTTGTGCAGGCCTTGAATGTGTGAAAACACATTTGAGCCCAAATACCCATGCTAGGCTTGGACACCAAATGGTTGCAGTAATTTAAATATGATAAAAATATAATTTGGTAATAGTCAAAATAAATATTATTATTTTAATAAGGTAAAGTTTTACATAGTAACTATAAAAGTATGAACATTATTTTATATAAATAATTTACACTAAGCTAAGTAAAATACACATAGGAAATAATATATATATATATATATATATATATATATATATATATATATATATATATATATATATATATATATATATATATATATATATATATATATATATATATATATATATATATAAATATAGGGATATTTATATATAGGAAAATGCTCAACTATATTATATATATATATATATACAAATATATGTATATATACATACATATAAGAAAATACTTATCTATATAACATATATATATATATATACAAAATTAATGTATACATATATATAATAGTATATATATAATAATATATATACATAAGGAAATATATGTACATAAATATATATGTATACATAATACACACATATATATATATATATATATACATACATAAAATAATGAAGTATATTCATATATATATTTATAAAAATAGCAACTATATATACCTAAATATAGTATGTATAATAATACATATATACATATATACAAATATATGTATACATATATATATATATATATATATATATATATATATAATTATATATAAAAACAAAAGAAAAAGAAAAAAGAAAAGGAAAAGAAAGAAAAGAAACAGCAGCAGGGGGGGAGGGCTCGAACTCGGGCTAACCGAGTGGGAGGGTTTATTGATTGCGCGCTGGCCAGTGGGCCAGCGGCCCGCTATGTTAGAGATAGGATTTTGTTTATTTTATTTAGGTTCGAATTAAATAACATAAAAAAAAAAAATAAAACTCGACCCTGTGTCTGGACAGTTTGGGACACAGAGTCAGCGTGTCCGTGCTATGCACGGCACGCACGAGCGTCCATCTACGTGTCCGAGTATGGGACGAGGGTCCCCGTGTCCTGACGAACCACATACGTGGGTTCGAGGCACGTACGACACGGTTTGAGTCATGCTACTCACGTGTCCGATTTGGGGAGGGGGTTTCGAACGAGCTGGACGGCGGTGGAGGCGTCAGCGTCGCGGCGCTTCGGTGGCGCTGGGCGCGTCTCGTCAAGGCGAACGTAGGGGTGGTGGTGGTTTGCTGTGAGGGTTTGTGTAGGGGTGGGGGTGGTGATCGTCGGAGTTAGGGTTCCGACGGAAAAGAGTGGGGAAGAAGGAGAGTTTGCGGTGGTCGTGGTGGTCGATTAGGGTTAGGGTTGAGTCTGGGGAGAGGAGGGGAGTTTAAATAGGGAAAGAGGGCGGTCGGGTTAGTCGGGGGGCAGCCGGAAATGGCGGAGGGGGCAGCGTCGGTCGGTCGGGGCAGCCTCGAGTCAGAGGAGAGAGAGAGAGGGTTCGGTCGGGGGGGTTAGGTAGTTTAGCAGTTAGGTCCCCTAGGTTTAGGAATTTACATAATAGGTTTTCCTAGGGCTAAATGCAAAATAGGATTTGCATTCCTTAATAAATAACAATTCATTTATTACAAATCAATATAAAAACAATTCTAATAATTGCAAACACTATTAAAACAATTCGGAAAATTACAAAATGCTATTAAAACATTTAAACAAATTACAAAATGATATTTTTGTATTTAAAACTCATTTAAAACTCATTTAAAATTCATTTAAAAATTCTAGAAAATTCCTAAAATCATATTAAATTATTTTAAAACCAATAATGACATTTAATAATTAATTAATACTAGTTTAAAAAATTTTGAAAATCAGGGGCTTACACCTATATTGGAAACTCTACAAGTAGGACACCAAACCTATTCAAACTTCCTAAAGAGGACTCCAAAGAGCCTCAAATTAAAATCTAATGGTTGTACATGCATAGGGGTGGATCCTATGGATTCAAATCTAACTAAAATGCAAGAAAAATTGAAATAGAGAGATGGTTATACCTATTGGAAGTGGGATCCCAATGATACACTCAAAGGACACGGTTCCGACATGAAAGCTCCTCCAAAATAGACACCCTTCCTTGCTCCTTACTCCCAATCCTTGCTAGCACCTCCCCCTTGGTTGAATAAGAAGAAATAATGGAAGATTGGAAGAAGAATGGAGGGATTTGGAGATCAAAATCAAGAGGGAAGCTCTCAAGTTTAGGGAAGAACAAATTGGGGGAAAAAAAAAAGACAAGTGTGAAATGAAAGAGAGGGACACCTCTCCCCCTATAGGTAGCTGGCCATACATGCCTAATGGGCCTATGTGAATTACCCTCGTTTTAGAAAATTTACCATAAATCATTATTTAATATTAAACGATAGATTTTTACAAAAGTTCAAAATTACCCTCATTTTAGAAAAGTGGTGGTTACTACTCACTAAAACCGTAAAAAGGCTCAATGAAAATATACAAGTTCTTGTCAGAGAAAAGCAAGAGCTAATTCAAAGGATAGCAGATTTAGAAAGAAAGGATTTTCAAAGTAAATTTCCACCAAAACAAGCCTATCCTTTGGTCTTTAATAAAAAGGATGAGATGGATGTGCGTTCTCCTCTGAATGCAGTCAGGGATTCCGTTGGGTCCATCAGCTAGTCTGGTTCAAACGGCAACCTGTAAAGACATATCAAGTCCATTTATGGCTGTGGCTTTGCCTAAAAGCCAAATAGGAGAGTCTGTAGGATCTACAAACCCAACAGCTAGTCCAGTCCAAACTGTAACTGGTAAAGGCAATTCAAATCCGTTAATGGCTACGGCTTTGCCTAAAAGCCGAGATAAACAGGTTGCTATTGAAGATCTAACTCCTCCAGAAGATAAAGAGACCCAACAGGGCGACATTAACAAGCTTCAGCAAATTCTAGACGAAATGCAAGGAAGGAAAGACCAGAAGAAAAGTCTAAATCAAACAAGAACAAGGTCGCTAAAAAGAAGAAAGTCAAGACTAAGAATATGATGGAAGAAGTATCCAGAGCAATCGAGACAGGAATGAAAGAATTTTTTTTAAGAATAAGACAGAAAAATAGCAAGATAAATTTCACCAGTACAACCAGTACAAGATATGCCTATACCAGGACAAGACTCTACAAGCCCTAATGTTGATTTAACACCTGACTCGGACATGTCACGTATGTCCTTTGCCAGCATAGCAGAACATAATCTAGACATTGTTTGTTGAATGCTTTTTTACCAGACCTCTATCACGTCCTTATACGTGTCTCCAAATACCAGACCCCTACTACATCTTCAGAATAAGTGCCAAGACCATGATTTACGTGTCTTTCCACGTGTCTCTAAAGACCAGACCCCTACTACGTACGCCTTTGTAACAAGTGTCTAGAGTTACTACCGTCCCCTACCTTGTTCTTTTTTCTTGTTGGCATGCTTCACCTGACCTCTACTATTTTAGCCTAATATCTTTTTTACCCTTACTTTATTTTGCTTTATTGGGGGTATGTGTCATTCCCCAGAACCAGAATACTGGCAAGTAGGGACGGACCAGGCCAGCTACGTATACCAAAGTACTCCAGTACTCCGAAATAACGTATAAGCTGTATAGACATGGGGGTTACTACTACAATCCAACAGGCAATCCTAGGTCAAGAATCCTAGGTATCTCAATCACAGGCAAATATATAAAGTACAAGAAGTATGATCAACAGGAATATAAAATAGTAAAGCATTCCAAACTATCATATATCAATGATCATGAAGCTAGTAATACAGAGTGAAGACTAGCAAGAGTAACAGTCATACATGATAAGCTCTAGCTATAGTCTAGAATATATAAATCATGTTTAGGCCCATAGGCTAAATGTCAAGTCTAAAACACGAGCTAAATACGTGCTCGGAGGCTAAACGCCACAAAAGAATAATGTACATAACTAGTAGGAGAATGATATAGGAAACCCACTATGGTACTCTGGTGCTCCGGGTAATCACCAACGAGTGGAAGGTACGGAAGATCCTTCAGGCTCCTCTATCAGATCTGGCCAAACAAAACCAGTGGGGTCTGACCCCCAATAGTAAGTACCACAAAGGAAGCCAAACTATGAACTAAAACCAACAATAACTAACATAGCAACGGATAGAGACAGAAATAAGTAAAAACAAATCAAGACTCGTACGCTACCAATGCATTTACCTCGAGAATAGGAAAGACAATAAGTAAAGCAATATGTAGCATAAAGTAAAGGACATGTTACAGAATGTAAACTGGGTACATGTAAGGAAAAGGAAGCATGTGAAGATGAAAGATAAACTAGACATGTGAGCATGTTAAGTAGTCGGGACATGTAAGCATGTTAGATAACTGGAACATGTGAGCATGTTAGGTAACTGGAGCATATGAGCATTAGGTAACTTGGACATGTGAGCATGTTAGATCTATATAGAACGATAAATGATAGATGACTTAGGAACTAATCAGGAACCCAAGTTACAACCCGTAAACCAAACAAGGATCGGGGTTGTAACCCTTCTCCTGAACAGAACTTTAGTATCTAATCATTTATCGGCAAAAATAAAGCATAAACAAAGATGTACTAAAAATAAACAAATCCGGACACTGCCTAGACAAAACTAGACTAGACTGGACTCCATACAATAATCACGACCAAGCAATGAGTACAGCTTTATACATTAGCTAACTAGGGTTGTCACAATCCTAATTACTAGCAAATATAAGTTTGAGAAATCCTAGTCCAGTTACCCGCCTGCTGTTATCTGAATGATCCAAGCTAAGGATGCAATGGTATATAGTGGATACATCGCCCGGGAGACAAATGTATCCTATAATAGTGGGTACATCGCCCAGGAGACAAATGTACCCTAAGACATAATAATGGGTACATCGTCCAGGAGACAAATGTACCCGGTACAATACTCGACGGTGCGCTGGAAGTGTGCTCATCATGACAGATAGCTCCAAATCCCATGAATATATATATATAAGACCAAGGCCAAAGGGGCAACAGGTAACTGGAAAATCCTCAATGATCTAAGTAATCAAGCTAGTTGTTTAGTCCTTAACATTTTCTTGTTGGATTCTGGGTGTAGCATTCCGCAGAATCCATCCTAGACATGAGACATGCAAGACTGGACAAAAGCGAGAATGTGCACCATAACAAGCCACAACAAGAAAATATAATAAACAAAAAGCTAGGAGTGTACTACGACGAGCCACTATCAAGGAGCTAGATATGTACTGGAATCAAGAGTGCGCCATGATAAGCCACTATCATGTAAGCAAAGAAAGACATGTACAAGAGTGTACCACGACGGATCACTATCTAATAAACAAAGAAGACATGTAACATGGTGTGCCACGACGGGCCACTATCTAGTAAGCAAAGAAGGCATGGCAATAATTATCATAGCTTGTAAGAAATAATCTATCAAAAGACATATCATGGTGTGTGGGAAAGAATAATTAAAGCTAAGTACATTTCATAAAAAATGATTGAACATGTGCTAGTGTCAAGTGTATATAGGGTGTACAATCATTCTCTAACTATGCAAGATCATCTAATCATTTTAAGAAATCATTATAGTCGAAGAAAATATCAAAAACGGACAAAAACGGACATAAACGAGCAAAAACAGACAAAAATAGCCTAAAACGGCATACCGATGGTATACTGCGGCATACCGGCGGTATTCCGGCCTAAAGACAGAAAGTTTCTGGTGCAAAAATTGGCATACCTTCGGTATAATACGGCATACCTGTAGCGCCCCGCTTTCGATAGACAACGGAACTTCATAATATGCTTGCGCCGAGTCAGATTGGCCGGGAACTTAGATGGCCATCTGACTCGATCGCTAAGCTTGGTAAACGATAACGCCTTGCGGCATCGATTCAACTCGATTTGGACGGAAGTTACGAGAATCGATCCAACTAATGGAATGACTTCTGTTGGAATAAGTCCTAGATACAGCGGGCTGCGTCTCGGAGAGTGAGCTCTCAATAAGAGTCCCTTTGATGGGACCGGACCGCTGTATGGTTTTCTTAGAGCTTTGCTGCTGGGCTTGATTGAAGTGCTTTCGCGTCGTTTTCATGGATGCAATTACAAATTTCGATGCAAGGGGAAAAGAATGAAATCTAACAAAGTGTTGGTGCCATTGCAGGAGCTCGCGTAACTAAGGATTGACGTTGTGTAGCGCTTCGACGACCTGCACGAAGCAAAGTAATCGGTGGGTAATTCGATCCCTTCTTTTCTACTCTGTCCCGCAAACTTATTCCTTGCCTCGAATTCATTCAAATCGAACGATGCCAAGTTAATTGCATGCCAATCCACTAAGTCCAAGAACTCGAGAAAAACGTATCGATTTAGAGTAATTCACTCTGAAAATACAAGTCTATCACATAAACCAGAAAGTTTAAGGTTCTAGTAAAAAGATAGACTATTTTACGTGCTGTAAAATATTATGAAACGTCGATCGTGGGTTATAATGCCTCGAATAATTTGGTGCCTACGGGAAGCTAAATCGGGAGTACGACTTGGGGAAAAATGAATCATTGTATAAGTTGGGAGAAATGATAATGTCGTTCAATACTGTTCGTGCTATACAAAACTGTTGCATATGTTAAACTGTTCACACATTGGCATGGTCATGGACTGCTTGTGCACAAGTCGATATTTTTCCTCGAATCGATATCCGGGGCATCGAAATCGAATCGACCTAGGGGGAATGAATAATCGTGCTTCGGCACTGATGCATTGCGGGACCGTCAGTCAGGCTTGCAACCTAGACTGAGCGGGCCGAAATACCGTTGAGATAGTCCCACGTGATGTGTAACATCAATGACCGCATATAATATAGTAGCATGCTCACCTATTGTCTTATGCAGGTGTAAATATTATCACTATTTTCATGCAGGGACGAGCACGGCCGTGGTAAGAAATATGATAAACTGCTATGGTTCACTGTATGCTTTATTACGCAAAGATGGCTATCGAATATAAATTGAATTCATTTAGTTCTAATAGAAAGACAACTCTAAAGCAAGCCTACCCTAACAATCAGAGTCGGTTTAGATGAGTGGGTTCGTCTCGTCCACTTAGCAAGTGTGCTAATCCCATTCCTCCAATTTCCCCAGGTGCGACGGGCGCGCTCAACTAAACTGGAGCTGAAGTACGGAGAGGTGTTTTGAAGCTCTTCCTATGCTGAAGTATTTTGAAGCTAATTCAAGTCGACGGCTTATGTATAAAGGGGCGAATGTATGGACGGCAAGCGTTAGTTCAGGCAACTTGTCGAATGTATTTTCTTCTGTTTTCAATCAATGTCGCCGCAACGGCATCCGATGTAATTATGACTTGCACTTCGTTGTAAGCTATGAATGAAAAGCATTTCTATCTTCCTATACTGCGTCTTAAATTGTGAAGTGATTTGTGAAGTTTCAACTTGACGTATTAATACAAAAAGCAATGTAACGTTCTTGCCTTGTACGAGTGTAAATTCCAGACTCGTACGGCATCACGCCTTAGCAAGGACGATCGAATCGGCAAAGTAACATCGGGGATGAACGGTTTGTCGACTCGGGACGTGACAAATTGGTATCAGAGCTCAGTTAAGTTTCCTTGGATTTTCGAAAGATGTTTTATTATTGGAATGTCCGTTGCGATGGCTCGATTGAATGCTTGTCGACATGTTGCGTGAAATAAAAGTTCCATACAGGTAAGCCCGTAGATATTTTTGAAAAATACTAACGGGTTTACTCTATTTTGTAGGAATGACTAAGAAAAAAACAATCCTGCCACAACCCAAACTGTAGATAGTACGTCGAGCACAAAAAGCACTGGGTCTAGCGAGACGACTATGGAGAAGATGCTACAGTTGATGGAACTGCAGCAGCAGCAGCTTCAGATACAATTCAAAGTGCAATTGATGCACAACAGAAACAGATGAACGCCCTGACTCAGATAGTGAGCAGAATGGCGGGCAATACCAAGACGACGGACAAAGTGCCCAAGGAAAAGCAAGGCGACCAAGAAGAAAACGAGGAAGAAGAAGCTCAACCGCAAATGATAAATTCTTCTTCCTTGTTCAAGGCAAATGAGTTTCGTAAGATGAATCCACCAAAGTTCAACGGCCGAGCGGAGCCTGATGTGATCGTGGAATGGTCGCGGAGATGGAGGACCTGTTTAATCTGCTTAGCATTGAAGGATCCTAGAGGGTAACTTGTGCGGCGTTACAGCTGCAACTGAGGGCGTACGACTGGTGGGCCGCTAAAAAGCAGGAAATTTATGAAGCCGATACAGACGCCACGATTTCTTGGAAAATATTCAAGGAAGCCTTCCTCGAACAGTACGTTCCTTGCACCGTCCGTCAACAAAAAGAAGACAAGTTCATGACGCTGCGACAGGGAAATATGTCTGTCGACGATTATGATTCGAGCTTCTCAAAGCTGGCAAAGTTTTTCGGCACCTTCCTGCCCAACATGGAAGCCTGGTGTGAACGCTTCTCATAGTGAGTGCATCTTTGGCCGTATGTCGAGTAGACGCATCCGTAACCACTTCAACAAGCGTCCTAACGACGCCGGCGCCGGGGGATCGGGAATAACAAAACGTCCGAACAGATTCGATGATCGAGGCCATGGCAGTCAACACTGCACCAGATACGGTAGGCGTGGGCACCGAACCGTCGACTGCATCACGAGATCTTGCTACAAGTGTGGCGAGGTAGGCCATATAGTTACATATTGCCCGCACAAAGGTCCGAATCAACACAACCCACCAAGGAACGTCCCGAATCTGCATAAAGCGCCGATACTACAAGGTGCGAATGCGGTGCCCGTCAACCAGCAGAACCAACGCCATGGAGCTCAAGGCCGAGTTTATGCCTTAACTCGGGATGAGGCATTTGCGTTCGATACTGTTGTAATAGGTATATTACTCTACAAAAATATACCTGCTCGAGTACTATTCGATTCGGGTGCGACGCATAGCTTTATATCTGTCGATTATGCGAAAGAAAATAAAATAACCATGCAATCACTAGATATAAATATTAGCGTTAGCACTCCGTCGGGAGTCGATATGCCTGCGAACTTTATTTGTAGGGATGGCCACATTTGCATCGGAGGAAGATATCTATCCTTGGATGCCGTCGTGCTAGACATCAAGGATTACAACATAATCCTGGGTATGGATTGGTTGGGCGCTTGTCGTGCAACGATCGAGTGCGCAGAGAAGAGAGTGGTGTTTCGTCTTCCTGGCGAGACAGAGTTCTCATATTCGTGTGGTACGGTCTCGAAGACGGCAATGATGGTGTCGGCAATCTCGGCGAGGCGTATGCTGCGTTCCGGCTGCGCGGGATACTTGGCATCAGTCCGAGACACGCGGAAGGATAATACCAACACAATGCAGACTGATATTGTGGCAGATTTTCCTGTCATTTTTCCTGACGAGATGCCCGAGATGCCGCCGGATCGAGAAATAGAATTCAGCATCGACTCCTTTTCGGATATACGGCCGATATCCAAGGCGCCTTACCGAATGGCTCCAGCAGAACTGAAGGAGCTGTAACACCCAATTTTCTGAAATTGGGATATTTTGAAAATTTATTATTTTTATTATTAAATAATGGTGATTTAGTCATGTTATGAATTTTGGTGAATTTTAGTTAGATTAAAACTATTTTCTAAGTCATGGCTTATGACTTTGTGATTTTACTAGTATAACCCTAGTGTAAACCCTATAGATTTCATAACCTAAAGACTAACCATGACCAGGTAAGCCTAACCATGTGATTAGGATATCAAATTACCACTTTTTAGTCAAAAGGGTATTTTGGTAATTTATTAGAATTTATTTGGATTTATGTAGTCTATTATTATTTATTTAGTTGTTAAGTGTCATGTTAGCTCCTAACCTAGTTTAGCACTAATCTAGAGGTTAGCAACTAACCTAGAAGACTAAGTAGAGGAGGTTAGCTTTATCTATAAATATCTAGTTTACAAATATCTAGATATTACCTATCTAAGATATTTCCTTTAGAAACCTAGAAATATCTAGGGGTCAAAGACTTGGAGACTAAGCTTACTAGGTGGAAAGGAACCCTAAATATCTACCCTACCCCCCCATGGTAGCCCAACCCTACCCCCTCTATATAATCACACCCCCCTTCATTCAAGCTTCTTTTTATTACTCTTAAAAACCTAGTTTTTCCTACAACTTCAACCTTCCACAACTTAGCCATTTTAGCTCCAAATTGAGCCAAACTTCTTGCATTGGAACCCCCTACCATTGAGGATGCTAAGGGGAGCTAGCTAGCTAGGTTGCATAGCATTTTGGGCACCATCAAGTGAAGAGGACACCCCTCCCCCCCCCCCCAAAACCTTGTTTTCATTGAGTTTTCACTCAACAGGTAAACACTCGCAAAACCTATTAAGATTGTATTTTCTCTTCATGGTTGCATGCATATAGGTATACCCTAGCTGTGGGTCAAGTTTGGTAGGATATGGACTGGGTTTGGTGTCCGTATCAGACACGTATCTGTGTGTTTAATTAAGTGTTTGGTGAAATGTCACTATGGTTTGAAAGTTGTTGTTTTCCAAAACAAATTACACATTTGGGTAGCCCTTAGCATGCTAGACATGAAACCCTAGGACTGAGCATGATATCGTGTCGTGTTCGTGTCCAAAATGGACACGAATACGCTGTGCACACACAGTGCACTGTCCCCTGCTACCCGACCCCCTTTCTCCCTCACCTGGACACGTGGACACGTGAAACTTGACACAAACCTAGGGGCAATGTCTGAAAAGATATCCCTAAAGTTTCGTGTCAAGTCGTGTCGTGTCGGGTGAGAAATTGTACTCGTACTGGACACACACTATACTGCACACAGTGTTAAACACGCACTGACACGGCCTTCGTGTCGTGTCTAGACACCACTTGGATACCTCGTGTTGACACGAGTGTGTAGCCCAACATGTGGGCTACACGTGGACATAACCACGAGGCCCCACGTGGCTCGTGTCGTGTCCATGAGCCACTCGACTCACTGCACGACGCTGCACGCAGCAGTGTGCATCAGTCGAGAAAACTCGACTGATACGCGTCTCGTGTTGTGTCCTGGTGACACGTGGATACGGTACAGGAACCTAGACACCTAGACCAACCCAAGGCGAACCTAGGGACACGACCACGAGACACATGGACACGTGTGTCGTGTCCTACACGCGTGTGCATCTCTGTACGACGCTGTGACACTGCACAGTGCACTGTATTTACCCGATTTGGGTTTTAGACTCCTGGACACGCCGTGTCGTGTCGTGGTAGACTCCCATGGACACACACGACACGTACATGCATAGGGGCACAATTACCAACCACTGCACTCGAGTCTTAGCTAGGTTTTGTGTCGGATTTTGGGTTTAACCCACTGTTCAGGAGTGAACAGTGATCCTGGGATAATTCAGTATTATTTTGAGTTTTAAATCGATTTTGAGTATATATATGTATTTGTGTATTATACATTGTATATGTGAGTGTATTGGTATGTATGAGTGTGTGTCTATGTATAGTGTATGTGAGTTCATATATGTAGATATGGGTGTGTATATAAATAGGTATATATATGTGTATGTGTGTTGTGTTGGTTCTCAGTTTTCGAGACAGAAACCCCCTGCTGTCTACACACACACACCACTGCCACTTGCCACTGTCACACTCTCACTCTCCCCCCTCTCTCTCTATATATATATAGTGCACCATATAAGGTATTATTAGTGTATCATATATATACATAGAGCATTAACTATATTGGGTATAGATGTAGATTATATATATTATATTAGGTATTGTATATATAGAGGGGCTATATGTGGGTATCATGTAGGTTGGCTATATGTGGGTATCATGTAGGTTGGCTATATAGGGTTTGTATAGATGTGTATGGGTACATATATATATAGGGTTGGCTATATAGGGTTGGCTATATAGGGTTTATAGGTTGGCTATATAGGGTTGGCTATAGATGTGTATAGGTTGGCTATATAGGTTGTTATGTGTATGGTACATATATATATTATATATATATATATATATATATATATATATATATATCAATAGATATATATATATATATATATAATATATATATATATATATATAGATATATAAAATATATATATATATATATATTTATATATATAATAAATATAGTATATATATATATTATATATATATATTATATATAATATATATAATATATATATATATAATAATATATTATATATATATATATATATATATATATATATATATAATCTATATATATATTATATATATATATAGATATATATATATATATATATATATATATATATAATTATATTATATTATATATATATTATATAATATAATAAAAAAAAAAAAAAAAAATATATATATTATATATATGTAATATAATATATACATATATAGCCAACCTATATAAATAGATATATATATATATATATATATATATATATATTATATCTATATATATTATATATATATATATATCTATATAATATTAGATATATATATATATATATAATGATTAGTTATTATATATAGTTGACTAATATTAGATATGTAACATATGTTATAGACTTGATGTCTTAGCCTATGGCCTATGTTATAGGTAATGTCTATAGTCATAGTGCCCTAGGATTATAGCCTATGGTTAGTAGCAAGTTAGAATTGACCAATAGGCTTAGTAGACCTAGTTTGACTAGATGGTTGGCCCTTGTTGACCATGTTGACTAAAGTCAACTATAGTCAACCTTGACCTAGAATTGACTTAGATGGATTTTAGATGACTATTTGACTTAAGTTTGACTAAACCCTAACTAGATGATTAGGTTAACCATATGGATTATGAGGGTAATCCTATATATTTAAGATATGTATGGGGTTAAGTGGAATACTTAGGAGTTGTGTCATGATTTGTGTTAGCCTTAGAAATTGACTAGAAGTTGACCATTAGTCAAGATTGACCTAATTACCTTATTGACTAGTCTATGATTAACCCAAAACCTTAGTTGGTCTAGACTTTGACCTAGTTTGACCATATTGATAGTAATTGACTATTCTGACCATTGTTGACTAACCCTAGATAACTTGACTAGTTAGCTAGAATGTTTGACCATGAGTTGACTTTAACCTAGATTAGACTTGTTTAACCTTGTTTGACCTTGTATGACTTAGTTTAACTTCTTGTGACCTAGTATGACTTAATTTGACTGAAGAGTTTACCAAGTTTGCTTTGACCTAGATTGGCTTAGAATTCATATAGATTGCATTGTAGATTTCATTTACCTTCATTTTGGATATGTCATAACTGTATTGCTCTATTTTAGGACATTATGACCCTGGTACAGATATCTAATATTACATTACTCTTTCAGAGTATCAGGCGAGTACATTCTCTGATAGTTCTTTCATTTATT
Source organism: Iris pallida (assembly GCA_029216955.1). NCBI lineage: Eukaryota > Viridiplantae > Streptophyta > Magnoliopsida > Asparagales > Iridaceae > Iris > Iris pallida. The sequence goes on from JANAVB010044218.1 coordinate 21,451,435, forward strand.
TGTCGATACTGTATTTCAGTTCTAGTTAGTTCTATGTGATTCTCTGTATCAACACGTATGGATATTTCTGGATTCATGTATCGACACATACTTTACTTGCTGGCCTCTATTACTGGAGTCATTGGTATCATTCCGGAATCATTTCTGGAATCATCACATTGGCCAGACTCATCTCGATTCTTTTGTCGATTTTGGATTCACTTGCTGGGCGGAAAAATATTGAGTAAGACATGTAGACATACCCCAAATCCGGAATCTTCCACTGGAATCTACCGGAAGCATAGCCATCTCTTGCCCGATCAGTGAGAGATGTGCCTAATACCTACAGAGTTTGCATGTCGACCTCGGTATTTTAAAACACACTGTTAGATCATAGTTGGATCACCCTGGATCATTGATCACTGTTGGACTCATCTTGTACTGGAATCATCTGGTATCGATTATATGGACTGGACTCACACTGGGATTATATTAGACTTATATCGTACTGTCTGGACTCGTAAATGTTATTCTAGTTCAGTTAGCTTTTATTACAGTCTTTATTGCCATGATTCTTCTCTTGTTTTAGTTACCTTTCTTTTCTTGTATCTTACTGTGTCTCTATGCCATCATTACCTGTATAAAACTGCCATGCTCATCAATAAAACTGTCTATAACTGCTTTATAGTTCTTTGTCATTTACTTGGGTTTTCTAGATGAGTTGTACTCGTTCCCGTCCTGATTGGACCTGTTGAAAATATTACAGATGATAATCCTGAGGATACATGCCCTACTTACCATGGACCTGGCGAGGGATCAGCTACCTTTGGTTCCGACTCTCAGGAGTGATTCAGGAGATTAGCTAGTAGACTACTTTAGTTTTCATGTTTTGACTTATTGTATTATAGTTAAGATATTGAGTTTGTATTAAGTTGGTTTGAGATGATGTTGTATTATTTTAGTAGTTAGTTGTTGTTGTCTTTAATTCCTTAGGTATAACTTCTGTGTTTTCTTATCGTATTTTAGACTGTGATTGAGTATATCCTACCCTTTACTTGTCCTCCATTCGGAGCTGATATCTGGACAAGTACTTTATATACACTGCATGAGATTAGTGAGCAACCTAGGACAGCTTACTACCCGCCGATACTGCGGCGTAGGCTGGACGTACCCACTTTTCGTGCCCCTATACTGGGTGCGGGTCGTGACACATTTTTAGTGGTGGCCCATGCAGGTCTCGAGACTAAATTGTTTGGTTACGTTATTGTACCAAGCATGCCTGCAATTAGGAACTTAAGGTAATTAGACAACATTAGGAATGACGCTTAGAACACTTAGAGGAATACTAGGATTGCAACATAGAAAATACATCACATGCTTGCTATTATAATTAGATTTTCTTGTCTATGATTGTTTTGCTTTAAAGAGTCCTTATAAGTCCTTTTTATTGTAATTAGATGGTGCTTACTCGTTCATCCCGATATGTCACACCTGAGAATGGCACACTCCCCATCCAGTCAGCTGACCAGTTAACTGATATACCTCCACCTACCACTTTTCCCAACTCCACAGATCCACAAACCCAGATGCCTCCACCACCTTCCACCTCACAGGCCCAGCAGGACCCAATACTTCCACCACCCCCCTATCACTATACCTACCCAGGCTTCCGTCACACTCGATGGAAACCAACTGCTCACTCTGATCCAGGGGTTCCTAGCAACCCATCAGGAGCAGACCACCCTACTCCGTCAGAGCATGGAGCATTCTGAGGAACGTACCGTGATCCCACCACCTGTAGAGCCGCGGCAGAGAGCGGGGACGATCAAGGACTTCATGGGTCTGAATCCCAAGGAGTTCTTAGGGACTGAGGACATAGTAGTAGCAGATGACTGGCTAGACTCGGTAGAGAGGAAGCTCCTTGGAGTTAGGATGTCGGATGACCTCCAGGTCGAGGCAGCGGGATTTTTGCTGATAGACTTGGCAGAAGTTTGGTTCCGGAATGAGCCGTTATTCGCGAGAGGGAGAGCCACTTGGGACAGTTCAAGACCCAGTTCAAGAAGAAATTCTTCTTGACCACTGCTAGAGTAGCCATGGGGCTACGATTCCAGAACATCTAGCAGGGGAACCGTTCTGTCGACGAGTATACGGCAGAGTTTAGTCGCCTGAGCCGTCTCGCTCCAAGTCTGGTTGCTGACCCTGAGGAGATGACACGTAGGTTTTGCCATGGTCTAGTTCTAGACATTGGCATTCTTATAGTGGCAAACGGTATGACTGACTACTACCAGAGCTTAGAGTTAGCCCGGAGTATCGAGGAGCGTCTTCTATCTTACAAGAGGCCGGCTTCTGTACGCATTGAGGGACCCTCCAAGCGTCAGGCTTTCCAGCAGAAAGTGCCGACGCTACACCAGCAGACATATCATCCTCCCACACCACATCATTCGACCCCACCAGTTAGAGCCCTGGGACCCCGACAGTAGAGGCCATTTCAGCAGGTGCAGCATCAGTATCGGGGTCAGGACCCGAAGACGATCAGTTGCTCATACTGCAGGAAGCAGGGACACATCAGGGAGCAGTGTAGA